>WAAE01026030.1:0-117054 GCA_013400495.1 Nicator chloris | reverse complement strand
TCCGGCCCCGCGATAAAAAGGGAAGGGGCCGGAGGTGCGCGCTGCGGGTCCGCCCGGGCGCCGTGCGGCAGAACGTGCCTGGAAGCGATAGAGGCAGGATAAGCCGGTGGGGGAGCGGGAGGCTGTGCCCAGCGATGAGCCGCCTCCCTCGCTCGCTCCCGCCCGCCCTCCCGCAGGAATCCCGGGCGGCGCGGCGGCACCCGGGACGCGCGGCTCCCCTGGGCTGCGCGGCGGCAGCGGCACGGGGCGAGCGGCGGAGCCGCGCTGGCGAGGAGGAGCCGCCGCCTCATCCTGCGGCACCGGCCCGGCCAGCGCAGGTGGGTGGGCAGCGCCCGCTCCCCGCCGCGGCCGTAGCGGTGACCCCTTGCCCCGGCACCGTCCCGGCGGAGCCACCGGCGCCTGTGTGCGGCCGGGGTGGGGGGCGGCTCGGGGGCCGTGAGTGCCGGGGGTCTGCGGGGCCGAGGGGTGGCTCGGGGGAGGCGGGGGCAGCGGGGCGGTGCCCGGCGCACCTGAGCGGCCGCAGCCGGGCTGGGATGGTGGCCGGCTCCCGGGGGGCTCCCGCAGCCGGGCGAGCCTCTCCCGTCCGCGAGTGGCCAGCGCTAGTGGGCAGCCAGAGGGTTTTACCTGGACCTGTGCTTCGGGACGTAGGGAGCCTCGCCGGCGCTTGAGAAATTTATTTCTTTATTATATCATCTTCCGATTTATGTTTTGTTTTGTTTTTTTTTCTGAGACCAACTTGTTCTTGGAAATCGCGTTTGATTTCGGTTTCTGTTCGAGTGTGAGGTTTCTGGTGGCGGCTGCGGGTGTCGCTGCCGTAGGGCAGCGCAGGGTGCGGGTGCCCGGAGCCTCCCGCGGTGCGGGCACCCGAGTTTGTTTCTGGCCGCTCCTGACTCCGGAGCGTTTTCCCAGGGAGATGCGTAGTGGGAGCATTCGGGCGCCCGCTTCCAGGGATGGTGAGCAATTCTTGACTGGAAGGAAGGAGAAGGCATGTGCGTGCAAAAGCCAGGTTTCCCCCCAGAGCTTGTACTCCGAAACTTCGCTATTCGGTGAAACCCGTGTTCTGTACAGCAGGAAGCTTTGGTTTTTCGAGGAAGGCATGAATTTTCTGGTTTTTTCACATTTTCAGAGAAGGATTAACGTGAGGGCTCCGGGTACTGTGTTTAGGTCTTACTTTGTTGTAAATGGTTCATTTGGCAGGATCTGTGGCATATTGCTCGAAGTGCAGTAAGCTTGGAGTAAATCGAATGGTTTTCATTGTATAAAAAAGTTCAGGATCCCTTCTAATTCTATGAGATAATCTTTCAAATACTAGCAGTTTTTATTTGTATGCATTTCCTTATAACCTACATAAGGTAACTAAGCTGCATATGGATATTATGTTTCTGTAAAACTATGTTCATTTTTCAGATGGAAGAACAAATCCAATTAGGGGTTTTTGTATTTACTAAGTAATTAGATGCAGATATTTTTGCATTGCCACTTCAGAAGTCACCTTGTTCTGTCAAGGTTATGATGTGTCCACCAAGCAATGAGCATAAAATAAAAATCTGTAAAGAGTCTGAGAGTTTTAAATGTCCTCTTGGTTTAAAATGAGTTGGGATTTCTTCGTGGTATTTTTTTTTCTTTTTTTTTCCTCAAATGTATTAAAGAGAAAAATGTAAATAACTTGGTTTGAATATCTAAATGCACCTTTTACAAAAGGGGATGCTTTAGGATGTTTGTCTAGAAAAACAAGTAAGCTGAAACGTTGTGCTAATAGGATTTGCAGCATAAAATATGGCTAATTTCTCTTGTATGACTACAGGTGGCAGTGTAGAAGCCAAGAACAAAAATTGGCAGAAATTGTGTTCTGTGTATGAGAATATGAAGAGTGTACTCATGACTAAGCACAGGAACCTGGAAAACCACAGGTATGTGAAGTGATTCATACAGCTGCCTCTGGTGCTCCTGGTATTTACTGTATTCTGATATTCCTGGCTCAATAAGTATTTTTGGACCAATTATCACTTAATGTGCTCACAGTAAGAGCCTAATCAAAATGTCATGGAAAAATCTATATTTGACTACTAAAAGGAGCAAAAGTACTTTGAAGGCAGTGTGCAAGGAGAGGTGGGATTTTCCTACTTTTTATAGTTTATTGTAACTATTGAGAATTGGACCACTAAGTAGCCTGAAGATTTTTTTTTTAATCCCTTTAAATAAATAGATTTGATATTGATAAACCTAGCAGCAGTTACAGGCCTGAATATCCTTGAAAAGGAGAAACTTCAAGAGACAAGTCTGCATGTCTGGATGTTTTGGATGTCTTCTCAGTAATGTTTTTTTAATGAGCACTGAAGGCTTGAAAGCATGAGGAAAACTGCAGAATTAAGATGATGTAATAAGAATTACATGTCATTTCAAATAAGTGTCCATTGGAGATAGGTATACCTTGTTAAGGGTTAAATCTTGTAAAATAAAAAAAAAAGAACATTTTCAATTAAGAAATAAAAGTAAAAATAAGAGGTATGTAGTAAGAGCTCAAGATTAGGTCTCCTATTTCAAAGCACAGGGAAATACTACATTATTTTAATAATTACTTGGTCACTAATTAGCAACATTAGAGTAAGGCAAAGCTTTTCTTGCATGTTTACCTTGGTGTGCACAGCCTGTGGAAATTAGTCCATGCGTCTGCATTCCTGGGAAGCCATGGAGGATGAGACAAACTCAGAGCTGGGGCTTTTTTAGAACTGATGAGTGGGAAGTTATCCTGGTAAGAAGCGTTGAAGTGGCATTATCACCGTGATCATGGATACATTTATAGTCTTGCACTTCCTTTTCTGCCCTAGGAGACCAGTTTGTCTAAACCTTTCAGCTGCTTCTGAGAGAATGTGGTTCTGCTGCAAATGCCCACGGATGGCCAAGTCACCTTGTGTCACCCCCTCTCCAGGAGCTGGCCTTGGGCACAGTTTGAGTTAAAAGGAGAAACTTAGGTTGCAGAAGAGAAGTTGCAGAGAGAGTGATTGATTTTGCTGTTAAAATGGGCTAAGACTGTGCACCCCATATGTACAACTAACCAGCTGTCACCACTAAACTGTTAAATTATAGTGACTGGGCATCTTGAGATTATGAAATCCATGTAGAAATGATTAATTTTTTCCACCCAGTGCTTAAAGTACTGACCAGGAAACTCTAGTTCAGGTATGGCTTTGTGGGCACTCAAGCCCTGAAATTGTAAGGTTGCTGTAGAAAAGTTGTGTCTCTATTGGGGAATAGTAAGACCCCGATCTCTGGTTTTGGGTACATCATAATGCTTTCAAAAATGTGCCATGGATAGAATACCCTGCAAAGCTTTCAAAGTTCTTCACTTACAAATGAAAAGGTGGCTAAATGTAGGTCTTCAGGCTGATGCGCAGCAGAGAGCTTTTCTAAGCATCTGGCTGTCATGTTTTTCTTGTCACCTGTTACTTCTGAGTGAGCATCTGTTGCAATAGGGCACAAGATGAAGAGACGCAGATTTTGTGTAGTTCTGAAAGCTAATATCTAATTTATTTCAAATCTGACTCTTTTATATAGTATTTCAAACAAGCCTAGTGATTGGTAGGCAAAGTTAACACCTCTTCAATTACATTGGTTAAGACAGATGTCTATCAAAGATCTCTTCTTCTAAGAAAGAATAAAAAACATAGATAAAATTAACATACACGAGTCTCTTATTTACAGCAAAATCTATAAGAAAAGAATTTCAAAAAATGAAAACATCAAAAAGCTAAAATATCAGAGCAACAAGCATCAGCACTAATTTCCAAATAGACCAGCAGTTCTTTTATTATTACATGTTATTGAGCAACAGGGTTTAAATATCCATCAAAAACTTACATTAATATCTCTGACAAAGTCAGCTGAACTGTTTATGTAGTACAGGTCAGCATGTGCTTATGGCTTTGTTGAACATGGTTGAGTTCATTAGCTTGTGCTAACACATTTAGAAGAGAAAATGAAAATGTAATTTGTCATTGGCACAAAATTTTAATGGGGTCTTACATTACATCAAGTGCTGAAAATATTAAAAAATGGTAACTAAGCAGTGTGATGCTCAAGAGTTCAATTTACAGACACTTCTCTGGGCTAATTATGAAGTATTGACATAAATGAATGAACCCACTTGTTAAAGCGCCTTTTTTAGTGTATGGCAGTTATGTGTTCACAAGATGATTCATAACATTCAGCAATTTGTGATGAATTTCCCTGCCATTACAGGAGATTACTAAGTATCTGATGTATTTGCACTACACTGGGTTACTTTAAATTAGATTTGATGGTGGAAAGGGAACTAGAACCGTTTTCTATCAACTGAAAAATCAGGCCTGTTTTGTGAATCAGTATTGAATTTCTCTGTACTGTATGGCACAATTTATCCCTTACAATAAAATGCAAATGTTTGAGCATCTTGCCTATAAATACAGCAGTGACAGTGTATGTGTGTGGAAGCTCTCAAGCCTTCTTTTGTGTGGAAAGCTGTGTACATCAGAGCCAATCAAATGCAGCAGACTTGGTGTAATTGAAAGTAGAATTCATAGTAAGAAATCTAAATTTGGAATCCAAATGGATGAGGCCCCACTTTGAATCAGCAAGTCTTGGTTATGTAGAATACTCTTGGATTTGGTGATGGGTGTGTTTGTAAGTACAGCTCCCCTCAAGAGTGCAGAAGAGGCTTCATCTTAGAAAACACTTTTGTGCTTCTGTTTTGAACCAGAAGTTGTGGCTGGTAACGTGTTCTGTTGTCCTAGGGAAGCAGTGTTTAGGGGCTTGCACCATCAGTCCTTTCATGCTGCCATAATGTGGCTGTGATCTATTAGATTATAAAGCATGATTGCCCAGCATTTATGGGAAATGTCTGTTAACGATACCAGTGTTACTCAAGAAAAATCAAACTTTGTGACTCCTCCTTACTTTCATAGGATTGTCTTGAAAATGGTTTGTGGGGACCTGAGGAATGGATTAGAGATGCTGAATGGAAGGTTGAGAAGTTATTAACATTTCACAAAATAAGTAAACGCTTTAAACTTCCACAAGCACCAACCAGTCCAGTATTAAAGATGGGTTTTTAGAAAACCACTAGAATGGTTTTAGATTTCTAGAAAACCATGAGAAAACCAATGTCTTCCAGGAGGATGAGGACAGTCTGAATCAAAGTCTCTGGAAGGAGAGACACAAAGTGAAAGTTTCAATGCAATACAATGCCTAAAGACAAGGAGTGTGTCTGAGGCCATTTTGCCTAGACCCTTTGGCTTCTCAGGCCAGAGGCTGATATCAGATCTCCAGAGAGAAAAAAATAAAAAGCATTTACTTGCCCTCAACAGTATTAATGCAGCTGTTAAACCAAAGGGATAGTTATGACACTGCAAGGTGCTCATTGCAGATTAATGCAACTGAACTCTTGTGAAAGTCACAACATGCAAGGAAACTACTCTCAATTGGCAAATGCATAAAGCAAACCTTTAGGCAGGTATTCCCACCTCTGTCTCCATGGAGGCTGCCACTGGGATTCCACGAGGAGTTGTAATGCAGTGGGACATCAATCCTGCAAAGGAGAAACGACCCTGGAATGACATCAAATAAAATCTCATCCTGTAGATGAGACCTTGCTGCCAGCTGATGGCCAAGTATCCTTTTGCTCTAGGAATTCCATTGCATGGTGTTGGTCCCAGGTGATGGAGAGACCTCTCCTGCTGTGGAGTGTAAGCAGTGCTGGGAGGGAGCATTTGGTGACCTTCCAACCACATGCCAAAGTGGCTTGCAGCAAAAGGGATCTGGGCTGTCTTTTTGTGGTGAAGAAATGCTGGTGACATAAAGGCTACCAAAAGAGTGCTGGAAGCAAGACATGAGTTGCTGGATAAAAGGTTAAGAATGAAGAGCTGTGCAGCATCAGTCTGCAGTGTAATCCCGATGTTCTGCATGAGGGCAAGCAGGAAAGGCACACAGGCCAAGCTGACACTGTGGCTGAAGTAGGGGGGCAGAAGTTGATGAAGGTCATCTAGAGAACATTGAAGGGCTGCTGGAAAAGTCAGGTCCTATTTACACAGGAGTACAGAAGGACAGGCAGGCAGACCAAAATGGAAGTGTTTCTATGCAACTGTAGGAAGACTGGAATATAAAATAGAGGGATTGATGGCTTAGTTCTACAGTGAGTTATTGACAGTCCACATCTGCCATAGAGAAGGTATCAAGCAGGACATTGATTAGGGTTCCTGTGGACAGCCTGCTAAGAGGAACTGTCAAGAGAATGAAATGCTTGCAGTCATTATGGAGAGACTCAGGGAAAAAAAAGGGCAGATTCCCTAAAAACTGCTTCTCTGACTCTTAAAAGAAAAGTTTTGAGGAATATTTAGTATGGTTGAGTGAGATGTAAGGAATAGAAAGATACTCTGCAAAAACATGTCCAGAAGTTTAAAAAAGGTGAAATTCATGCAAAATAAACGTGGAATATACAGTAAAACAAGTTAAAGTGTGTGATTTGTAAACAGCAGAGAAGCTTGTCATAAGTTCCTTCAAAATGATCGGAAATGGGGTGGCCCGTGGTCCAATAGATAACTAAGACCTAAAAGAGCTCCAAGAATATTGCACCTGTAGCTAAAAGCATATGAGATAACAATGCTCACAGTAGCAGTGAAGCTGAGGGTGACAAAGGTGTTGCCAGTTTTTAAAAAGGCTTCCAGAAAGCCTGTGGGAAAGAACAGGACTCTTTTGACTGGCGTTCAAACCAGCCAGTTTTCTGGTAAATACAACGGAGAGGAAAACTCAAGCATTCATGGACAATTTGGTGTACCAGGAAAGAGTCAGAATGGTCTCACAGGTCTGGTGGAGTTCTTTGAAGGCACTGTTGAGGTTGTGAGTCCGTGTGATTTAGCTGATGCAGTACACTGGGTTTTCAGGGACCCTTGTGAGAACGACTCACCAAAGGTGCTGAGCAAAATGAAACTGCTCTGACATAAGAGGAATTTTTTTATCCTAGACTGATGGCCAAAAGATGAATACATGTCCTGTTTAACAGAAGAGGCAGAGGTCATTAGTAGAGTTACTCATGGATCTGTGCTATGTTTAACACCCATTGGTGATCTGGAAGGGAGAGTACAGAATAAATCTAAGTTAATGAGAGTAGCATAAATGAAAGCCAATTATGAAGAACCCAAAAGGGAGCTTGTGATGTAAGTGGGACTGAAGCTTGCTGCTGGTGCTGTGAAGTAATGCATGTGGAGGAGAACAATCCTGCCATTATTGAGATTATTAGCATGGAAGGAAGCAATGTTGTATAGAGTTTATCATGCCAAATTCAAGCATTGATCAAGTGTTTGAGATTGATTAAAAAAAAAATATATATATAGGGAAAAATGGCTCACAGACAAGAAGTCTGCTATGCCAGTTTGTAAACTGCCTGTGCTTTTGTCTTGACCTCTGGGTGCTGTCCTGATCCCTGGATTTAAAGGAAGAATGAGGGGGGAAAAAAGGAGAGATAACAGAACCAGAAATGGGTGGCAGTGATGATAAAGAGCAATTAAATAGATTGAGAATCTTCAGCCTGGCAAAGAAACAGCTAAAGATGAAAATGACAAAAATCTATATAGGAGTGTAATGGAAAAAAAAAAATGAACAGAGAATGTTCATTAAGTGTCTCTTGTAGTACAAGACCCAGAGGGGATCAAATAAAATTATCAAGTGACAGATTCAGAACAAGTAAGAGGTGGTATTTGTTTCATAGTGCATGGTTTAGCTGTGAGCCACTGCACATACTGCAGGATTCTCTGTGTGTGGACTGTCAGTGCAAAAACACCAGCTCTTGCTTAGGAGAACACAGAGCCCAGTCCCCAAAGGCTGCAAAGGGGTGCCAAAGTGTGTCCCTGCAAGCTTTTTGTGTCCTGGTGCCCTTCCCAGACCTCTGCTCTCAGCCTTTGCTGCAGACATCATATGAGATTGATGTATCTTTGGCCTGACTGAATGTGCTTATTAACATGTAAAATGAAGAAAAATTGCAGTCCCATACAGAAAATGCTGACCAAATGCCACTCCAGATGCATAACAGAAATACTGGTGAGGAAAACATGTTGAGAAGGACAGATCTATTTTTCTTGTGCTTGATAACTTCCCAAAGCAAAAAATCTTCCATTTTCTTTGAAGAATGTACTGGTCCTTACTGTACCACATTTTAGTGCTGTGGTTTAGTTGATATGGTGATGATTGACCAAAGGTTGGGCTCTCTGATCTTGGAGGTCTTTTTCAGCCTTCATGATTGTGTGATTTGTAGAGTTTAATGCCTCCACAAGGGAGTCAAGATTTTTTTTTTCTGAAGTATTCAGCTTTAATTCTGTCCTTGTCCAAAGTAAGTTGGACACTTGTGATCCCTTGCAGTTTATCTTCAGATGGACTGAATTAAAAACCTACATGCAAAAATAAAAATTTTGGTTCAGGATAAAATGCTTATCCATAAAATAAAATGAAAAATACAGGTTTTGAACATGGAAGATGAAATCTTTTTCTGCAAATATGCTGAAGTTACACCTAGGTTCATTCTTTATCCAAATGTGCAAGAACTAAAGCTTTGTTAGACTTGAATAAGAGCTTGGAGAGGGTAGATTGTTAAGAATAAAGAATGACTTGACTATTAGACATTAGAATGGCATTTAAATATTATAAGTATTTAGAAGTTATGAAAGCAGGATTGTGTAGCCTTCCAACCCAGTAATAAATGAAATCAAAGAAGAGTCTCTCAGTGGTAAATCTTGGTGTGAACACAACCAACCACCAGGCACAGAATCAGCACAAACACAGTGCTGCACAGGAGTCACAGGAATGGATGTTGCAGGGAACACAAAGGTTAATCTAACCCAGGAATATTTCTCCTCGAGTTCCTGGGGTTGGTACAATAAATCAGCCTCCCCAGTGGGTGATAAGGAGCACCCCAAGCTGGTTTCTGCTCTGAATTATCCACTGGAGGTTTTCTCTGTCCACACTGGCTACAGATTGACAAGGGAAACAAAGCAGACTGGCCTTTGAATGTACTCATTCTATATGTTACTGTCAGGTCTGATTTTTCTGGAGGTTTTAGTAGGTCACTTTTTTTTCCCAGTGGTACCAAGATAAAAATACATGAAGAGACAATACCAGTTAAACCCATTTTTAAGAGTTTCAGGGCGAAGTGTCTGTTTCCTACTGAAGTTCAGATTGTCCCACAAAGTTTCCATAGTTGCCTATTAAGCTGAGAGCCATGTTAAAAAACAAGAATAAACTATTCTTCTTTTTAATGAAAAGAAAGAGTAAAATCAGAGATTTTTCTGAAATATAAAGAAGAATCATGCAAAAAGACAATATGGAGTTTCTGTAAATTACAGAATTTAGGCAATAGAGCCTGTTTGAAAGAAGGGGTTAATTATTAACCCCACCTAAGACACTTACCTCTCTCAAGAATGGGAGAAGAATCAGTCCTGTCATTAGCTTGATTATTTTGATGGTTCCCTTGAATGGTCTTCAGTTTTCCTATTTGTTCAACAACAGCAAAACAGACTTCTTAGAGTAATTTCTTAATTTTAATTTCCTATAATGAAATGTTATACTAAAGGAAAGAACAAGTATAGGAAAAATCTTGGTTTTGTCTTTATCTGGTAATTAATATAGTGAGGTAATGAAGCTGAACCACTGGCAGTCAGACACTAAAGGAGATTTGGGTCAGCACAGATGACAGTAAAGTTTGATTTTTCTCTAAAATTAATTTAGTACCAGGCACTGTGGAACAAGTAACATAGAGGGTTAGACTTTCATATCTATTTAAAATAATACTTTAACCTGTAGTGTGTGGTCTTAAGTAGTTAGGAGGATGTACCAGCCATAGCATATTTCCCAAGCAATTATTTATTCCAGTGTTATCTTAGGAAGTGGACGCTGCTGTATGCTTTTGTTTTTCTTTTTGAGTGGAATAAGTTATTTGAAAACTTTTTCAGTTATATTTTTCTAATACAAGATCCCCTTGGATCTTGTATTAGAAAAACAGGTTGTATATTTCAGTATTATAAAGCTTGTGCATAATATATTTTTAAAATTTTCCTTTTTGTTATCAACTACACTTATATTTTTCTTTTTTTTGGGGGGGGGGGATTTCAGGCACTGTAATTATTTTCTGATGCCTTACAAATAGTTGATTGTATTTGTTAGTTTTTATCTGGATGGTTCTTAGCCTTCCTGATTAATTGAGGTGATTGTGCAGTGTATAATGAAAATTTTTTTAATTCCAAAGTCAAAGTGGAAGTCACATGCTGCCTTCGATTCAGATTTCAGTTGCATGAAGTCTGTGTTGCTCACAAACAAAGTTGCAAACTCTTGTGAAGCCTTTGATAAAAGGGAAGCCAGGGCCCAAAGCAAACCAGAAATCTGCTTATCAAGTCTCTCTTGGGCCAGTGGTGAGGCACAGACACACTTGGGACATCACCCCCTACAGCCTTGCATCCTGCTGGCTCCTGAGAATGCACAGAAATTCCAGCTCCTCTAATTTCACACCCTGAAACTAATTTGCTTTTTCAGCTTTTAGATATGCCTTCTTTGCTGGTTTTGTCTTTCTGTTTTTTTTTTCTTTGCTTCACAGCAGTTTTACCTTTAATCATCACATTTACAGGTGGAGATTTTTAAAACTTTGATCCATCTTGGTGTTTCCTGACACATGTAAACATTATCTCCATGGTTGCTTTACCCCATGAACAAATAATTTCTAATTGGAATGAATATTTACCAGCATATCAACATGCAGACATAACAGTGCTCTCTCCATTGACCCTGACTGGGTTATTTTATGAAGTTTAAAGAGGTTTTTGTTTTGTTTGTTCAGTCAGAGCAAGCTGGGCTATCCTAAGTGGTGGTGTGCTGTGTCAGCTTGCTGGTGGCAAATGCCTTGAGAGGGTTATTCAATTTATTTACCTCACCAGATAAAACATATGATCCTTTACAGAGACCAACCAAGTACTGACAACTTCCTAAACTCTGTTTTCTCAAATGCTTTCCCATGCAGGCATTTGCCAGTTAAATTTTTCAGTCTGTGAAGGTGTAAGATTTTGTTGACTGTGGTGAAGATGCTTTTGAGCAGGGGGCTTCTGTTGGATGGTTTGTGGAATTTCAAGGAATTGCAGCATCCAGACAGAGCAGCTGCTCTGGGGCAATGTTTCCTCATCCTTATTCATCAACCCTCTGCTTCTTAATTTTAACTCCCAGAGAAAAGGAAGGTCAGGGGAAATGTAATGCTTTCTGCAACCTCCTGGAAGGAGCTTGTAGCCAGGTGGGGTTGGTCTCTTCTCCCAGGTAACAGGGGCAGGACAAGAGGAAATGGCCTCAAGTTGCACCAGGGGAGGTTTAGATTGGATATTGGGGAAAAAAAGTCATGGAAAGGGTGGTCAGACATTGGAACAGGCTGCCCAGGGACCTGGTGGAGTCACTGTCCGTGGAGATATTTAAGACATGTAGACACAGGGGACATATTGGAGTGGTGGATTGGCAGTGCTGGGTTAGTGCTTGTACTTGATGACCTGAAAGCTTTTTCCAGCCTAAACAATTCTGTGATTCTATGAATTTCTTGCAAAAATGTCTTGTGAATCTTTTGTTTAACAAAGTCAGTGAAAAGAAGCGTTTCCCCCACACCCCTGTAAACAGACCTAGAAATCTCAGCCTAAAATAGAATTGCTTTGTATTTCTGAGGCGGGGGAATGAAGGAGAGTGGAAGTGGTGCTTTTTATGACTTTTGAAACCTTCAGAAGGCAGCAGTTCTTCCAAGAAGTCTGCTGCAGCTCCTTTGATTCAGCAAAACTTATAAAACTCATAAGAATTTGAAGCCAGGTGGATTACTTAGTTAAATAGATTGCTGATTTATGACTGGGTCAACAATTACTTTAGGTTTTATTTCATTTTAATGATTCAAGTTAGAAGAAAGTTTTGTCCCACAGTAATTTCCTTGTGTTTTACCTCTCATTAATTAACGTCTTGGAACATAGTGAGGAGCTGGTCAAACCTATGGATGATATAAAGCTGGGAAGATGGAAAATTCTTAGGAAGTTAGAATTAAATCAAACTTAGCTGTGAGGTTTTTGGGGAGTAGTATGGTGTAAAAAATGAAGCTTTAGAACAATATGTAGCTGTTCTAAAAAGCATGGACATTAAGTGACTTGGTGAGCGGTGGCATTCAGGCAAAAATTTTGTAATTAGCAGTAAGAGTTGAAAATGCTCAGTGAAAAAGAGGAATGTGTGCCTAGATTTCATGTCCATCAGGGTCTTTAATGCAGTCGGAGGTTAGGACAAAAATTTATCAACAGGTTTAGGGAATAAAGAACCAAGCAACAAGGCCAGGCAAAAGATGTAGTGGCTGAATAACTAGACAGGTATTATTAAAAAGGTCCACTAAAAAATCATTTTGTCAAATGTCTTATTACATTATTTCAGTTTTACATCTGAATTTTGACTGGTACCTGCTTGCTGAAGATTATTTTCCTGTTATTCCTCAGTGGTCACGTGTTCAAAATATGTCCATCTAATTTTCCACATTTGAACTGGGAAATATTTTATTCTGAAAGTGTTATGGATCTTCAACTCTTAAATTTGGTATTTTATGCACAAGCGTATCTGAAGATAAAAAGTTTCATCTCTTTGACCAAATGTTTCTGAAATAGCACAGGACTTTCCTTGAGTGGCAGCTGTGTGTTTTCTTGGTTATATGGGGAAAGAAATACTTCTGCCTTCTTGTTAAAGTTCATAGATGGTTTTGTTGCCTGTTCTAATTGTCTCAAGTGTTCTTTTACTTTTGCCATCTCCACGCTGTTTTAGTCTAAGACCCTGATGAAGAAGCTTATCTTATTTTACAAGCTGATTGCAGTTGCCTTTCAGTCACTTGGGTTTTCCACCAGCTCTGCTGATAAAGACATGTGGCCTGCATGGCACCTTGAAGATCTAGCACATTTTTCTCTCCCAAGGCAGTCACTTTACTGTGATTTTTTTAAAACTTTTTTTTTTACACTGAATGTTAATCTCTCTCAAGCTGGTCTTACTGAAATGTTCTTCATTATCACCCTTTTCCTCCCACTCTGATAAATCCATTTTATGCTCCTACTTTGTCAGGCAAGATTTTCCCTCCCTCTTCCCCTCTTTTAGGCAGCATCATTTTCTGCTGGAGCATTGGCTTAAGGGCATTAGCTTTGATGGCTTTGGTGGGGCATTCACAAAGGCTGTCCTTAGTCTAGAGGAGCACTGACTGTGTTTCCTCCCTGGCTAGTGGAAAATGATTGGGGTTTCCAGGGCAATTCTGAGTTTCCAAATTGGGGTTTTTTTTTCTGAATTGCCCTGCAGAGAAGGCCACTGACTCCTCCAGCTGCAGCAGGGCTACGTTTGATGGTCACTGGTGAGGAGCTGGGTCTCCCTGCCCAAGGCAGATCAGTGTATCTGGAAAGGAAAAATAAGATGGAGGATTGGGAATTTCACCTTCTTGTAATGTTACAGGGTCTGGGTTGGCCTAAACTGTGTACACTTGATACAGAATGTGCCCTGCAAGTGTTTCAGTGCCTGAGTTGTGTTTCCACTGTTAGTGGCTGTTGGAAAGTGCAGAATCCAAAAAGCTTAGCTGGAAATTTCTCAGGGTGCCTCTCATTTAGTTGAGCTGCAAATAATTGGTGGCTGGTGTCATTTGCTTCATAATATAGTCATTAATCTTCATCACAGTTCTGTAGAACTTGTCCTGTTCTGCCATGTAGAAAACTGCTTTTTGTCTTGCCTGGATTGAAGAGATTTTTGAAGCTGGTGCATGGTTAAAATATCACGTGGTGCTTTTACAAAGTTGTCACAAATGAATTAATTACAACTCAAGAATTTCAGTTCTTGTAGTATGTCCCTATCTCTGTTCTTGTTCTGGAAAAAAGAGACTTCTATGGAGACAGAGCTGGCTTTGAGACCTTGGAGGCCGTACTCCTCATCCCTTTGAGTGGTTCCAGATTTTATTAAATCAAAACTTAATGTTTGCTACTGAGGATATCCAAGATGTTTCACAATGCATGGATTTTGGGACCTTTAGAAGTAAATGACATCTCTGGCTTGAGGTAGCTCTTTGTAGAATAAGAAAGACACTGGACAACAGATGAAGCCTTTGCTGTGCATTCTTTTGCTTTCTCCTAATTCATTCTTTTCTCTTTCTCATCGTATTCACTGTCTAATCTCATTCAGGGAGTTTTCCTCAAATGCATAACTTGTGTATTTTAAAGCTAAATTCCAAACTCAAATTTGTAATATCTACTGGTACCTCATGTAATTCAAGTAGAAACCCATTGATGAAACCTGAATGATCAATTAACTTCATTGCATTTCTCAGTTTTTAAAGTGAGTGGGTTTTATATTTGCAATTCTTGACCTTGCACTTCCTTTACATATTTTTTTGCTGCCACATTTCTACATGTATTTTCATTTTTCTTTTTTTTGTGTTTTCATTTTCTGCACCTACTGGGAGGGGATTGAGGGTGCCAAAAGGATGTGAAGATGTGCAAAGAACCATGGCTTTGTGAGACATAGAATTAAATTGTTTCTTTGATGTTAATACCTTGCTTGATGCTATACCTAAAATCTACGTTTGGAAGAAGAATGTGGGGAATTCCTTTAAAAAGTGGCACAAAAGCAGGAAAGAAAGTTAGCAGACAGTGATTAATTGCTTTATTGCAAAAGGGGAGCTTTTTGTATCTCCTCTTGGTTTGAAATGAGTTGCCATATGTCGAGAAGGTAGAGGCAGGCAGAAGACTTTCCTGTCTTACTAAGTTTTGACATCAGGAAATAACTAAATTTACCACGGGGAGTTTACCTAACTAACCACAGCCTTTTACTGGTGTGTTAACTTTGTCCTCCCATACAAATTTTTGAAATAAAAATGCCAGTACTTGATGTGTCACTGATGGGAAGTAAAAGGCAATATTTTGGTCATAATTGGTGGGAGGCGAGACTGACATTCACATAAATTTTCCCCAATTAGAGAATGAGCAGAAAATATTTCATAGAAATCAAATTATTTCTTAAAATTTCTGTCAAGCTGACTTGGCATTTGTAAATGCTTGTGCTTTCCCCACTTGTAATGCTTAGTGTCTGAAAGTGGTTTCATTTAAATAAGAAACACATTATTTGTTTAAAGCATTAAGTATTTTCTTTAGATTTCAATCTTCAGCTTTAGCACAGCCCTCAGAATTTTGTTTTCAGGGCCAGAAAGATTTTCATGCTGTCTTTTAAAACCTGCATGCCAAAGGACACAGAAATATATTCTGCAATGATTCTGCTGTGTTCAGTATCTTGAAACTTAAGGGGATGAGAGAGAATCTATCACTTAGCCTGGTACTCTGTTCAAACAATTAATCCTTGCTGATAATTTATGCAGACTTAAATCCTCAAGTCTCACTTGAAGACACTTTGGTTTTATCCCTTAAATCACCTGAGGCTTCTTCTGTTTCTTCTCCACTTTTATTTAGCACTTTCTGCATACAGTTCCACTGTCTGTGCGTTCTAGTATTGATCTCGCCATGCAGAGAAAGAGCAAGATTGGTGAGCTTGTATCTGTTGGGTGTCTGAGGACTGCCCTAATCCTTCTTTTCCACAGCACTGCCTGCCAGGCATGTGTTGAGTGATTTATCCAGTGGTCCTGCATCTCCAGGAGAGTGCCATCAGCCCAGGCTGTGGTCCCAGGTTTCAGACATGCACCAACTTGGTGTGTTCTCAGAGGAGTGTGGCCTTACATTAGCATTAGACTTTGCCTTCACTGTGTGTAATTTCTGTCTGCAGATGGGGTTTTGAGGAAATACCAGGCCTGACTGGAGATAAATCTGCTTATGTAGGGTGTCTGAGTCTTGTAACACTCCTGTAGACCTGATTCTACTGTGTGAGTCTTAAGAGTAAGAAAGCAGTCCTAAGTTGTGTCTTCTGTATCTTCCTTGCGTTTTGTAATTATTTGAAAATGAGTCATGTACATATATGCTGGCTTATCATTATGCTTTGCAATCAAGTCAAACTGTACTTTCCTCTTGAGTAGGGAAAAACTAGAAAAATTTTACTTTTTTTTTTTCAACAAACTCTGACCTCTTGGGAACTCCCCTGTTCCCAGTTTGCCCTTCTGCAACCTGTTTCTGCCTTTCTGACGAGTGAGATTTTAATTTCTTGGCAGATCTTTCTGAAACCAGTGTCTGGTAGTTCGTAGCTAAAGACAGGCAGACGAAAACAGGCTTTCCAAAGCTGCTCCTCTTGTATAAATAGTCTAGTGTGACCCTGTGACTCAGTGTTGTGGATGGTGGCAATGGCAGGTAAATAGGTCCTGGGGACTCAGATGTGCAATGTCCTCAAAGTCGTAGCAGAGCTGCCTGAGAAATTTGGGAGGGGAGAAGCAAGCAGCATTTCTTTCCTGACAATGTGAAGTGAAATGTTGGCTTTTCTGTGAATAAAGTTGGAAGTATCAATCTGTTTTGGGCAACTAACAAGTGAAGATCACCACACAGCTGTTTGGCTGCTGTCACAGGAGCCCTTTCTTGTCCATTTTTGTGTTTCAGTAATGGTCAGCTTTGCCAGCTACCAAGAATTCCTGATGTGTGGTGGTCCCCTGTAACAAGGTGAGCTACCAGGAAAAGCACTGTAGAGCCTCAGCCTGAAGACACTTTCATACCAAAACATACTCCCTATTCCTGCCCAATATAAACTAGGCTTGGGCTGCTCAGCTGCTGAAATCCATATGTGATCTTACCCAAAGGCTTCTTCAGTGCAGACCCTGGACTTGGAGGTATCACCCTGTAAACTGCTGCTGTTTTCCCTGCAGCCCTGCTGTTGTCACTCTCTGTATTTCTCCTCTGGAAACACTGTGGCTGCACATGGGTTGTCACCACCAGCATAATTCAGTTTGTGTGGGTCTCTTCCTTATCGAAGTGTGAGTTGTTGCTGGGGGATAACTGAGGCTGCTTATGAGTGGAGGGAGTTATCCAGGCAGTAATTACCCATTCCTGGCACTGACTTCCCATCCCAGAGCACAGGTGAGGGTTCAGACTGTGTTGTGTAACGTAAGTTCAGAAAGTCCAAGGCTTTGAGAAGGCATCCAGGATTTGCCCTGGCTGTGTTGTGCTCATGGGGATTTGTGCTGTTGGGATGTGCAGAGCCCTCAGTGCAAATGAAGGGTGTTGTACATCTCACAAGATGTACATGAGGCTGAGAAAGGAGGTACAACCTCGTGGGGTTTGGCATCTTTTTGGGTGTGGAGCTTTGAGGGGCTGGAGTTTTTGCTCCTCAGCTGGTCCAGTTTGTGAGGTGGCCATGAATGCTGGTTCTTGGAAACTGGAGAATCAAGTTAGAGTGAGAAAACTGACTCCCTTCTCTGTCCTCCTGTGACATCAAGTTGCCTACCCCAGCAAACCATTTTTTGGGTGGGTGGGGGAACTCAGAACCTCCACACTGGCTGCATTTGTGCTTTGTTTTCACCCTTTGGAGAAAGGCAGCAGAGTGGCAAAGCAAGAAACTGGTCTGGTCATTGGGAGCTGGGGAGGCACAAAGAGCAATGCCCAGCAGAGCTGCACGGTGCAGGGATGTTCAGGTGAGACAGCCCAGAGTGACACCAGGAAGGGCACAAGGCAGCCTGCTGTGCCTGGGGACCACAGCAGTCCTGTCGTGGTGTGCTGGGCCTTCCTCTGACTGTGGGGTTTATCTGTGTGTCTGCAGAAGGGCAGGTCATGGCCAAAAGAAAAGGGGAAATTGCCTTTCTCAGCAGCTGAAGGATGTGTAGGTTACCCAGCTGAAGGAAAATTGAATTTCTAGAGGAGAGGGCAATGGAAAAGGATGATAACACACAATGGAGTGAGTGTACGTGAGCAACTCATACAGTGTTAAATTGACTTTGAAATAAAAGATATGCCCTTGGAGTTAAGTTACTTTGAGTTTCTGGGACTTACATGTACAGGATACTGGAACTCAAAACTAAAAATGGAGGGGGGTTGAAAGGTCCAACATGATTGTAACTAAGGTGAGGTCCATGTACAGACAATTAAGGCCTCTGAAAGGAGAAAACCAGCTGCAGAGAGTTGAATGGGTTGCTGCAGGTACTGTTCACTGGAATACACATAAAAATAATGAACGTGTTGATGGTTTTTTGGCAAAATGAAGAGCTTGTTTTTGGAGCTGTTTAAATTCATGGCGGGTGGGAGGGAATAATACTTTTGTAAACGTCATGAAAACAGGGGAACAATGTAGATCTGAACTCTTATTCCCAATAGGTTTTTTTCTTTTTTGTGTTGCCTGGTACATGCTAAAAATATTTTCAATATCTTAACATCTGCATTGTTATGAAATATGGCACGTCTTTGTTTGGTTTTCAGCTGTGTCATTCTTCCATTACATTTTGTTCCATTTGCTCTCTTCAGTTGGGATGGGAAGTCATTTTCTTTTGTCAGTTTTTGGCCTAGTTGCCTTGACTCCACAACTGCACTGTGCACCACTTGGAAGAAGTTAGTTCTTTTGTTCTGCCTCAAAACAAACCCCAGGCTGTATGCTGGGGAATATGGATTGTGAAAATGTCTTCTGATTGGCAGAGAGAGGAAAATAGGGTAAAAAGAAGGCAGTTAAGCCTCTTTAGAGGTAGAAAAATATGAGGCTGAAGAAGGATTGGGTATGTATTTTGGATACTTCTGTGTATTAGCACATCCTACCTGAAGTGCAGCCTCATGTCCCATTGGTTTGACTCAGCTGGAGGATGGGATAGATGGATAAGGCAGACCAAATCTCCAAGCAGCAGAGGAAGATGGTGAATGAAGGTGGGAAACAGTTCTGATTCATGTGCAATAGAAGCTGCAATAGCTTCTGCAATAGAAGAAGCAGAAGCTTCAGGAGGCCTGAAGAAACAGGGCCAGACCTGCTGTGAACACAGGAAAGGGCAGTGTGAAGTCAGACTGGAAATGAGGGCAAGATGGCAGAAGATGAGGGGCAGCCATGGGGAGCTTGGATGCTGCTGCTTCCCAGAACACTGCCTGAAACACAGGATTCGTGGGTTCTGCTTTCTCCCCTAACTGGGGCACTGCAAAATGTGATAGACCCTGGTTTTGAGTTCTTGGTTGACTCAAGCAACAGCTCTGGGTGTTCATGCTCTCACCCTGTATCTCAGGTGTGCAGTTGTTGACAGGTTGACACAGAAGAAAATAGGAATTTGCCTGGTTTGATTACTTTTTTTCACTCCCCTGAGTTTGAGAGAACTTTGCATGTACACCATGCACTTTTAAAGACTTGCTAAGGTGACAAAGCGAGGCCACCAGAACTGAGGAAGGCTGAAATCAAGGTTGCACCTGTTAGTGTTACTTTAATTGTTTTCATGGTTGTGTGTGCTGTAGCAAAATCTAAATAGTAGGTGCTGGAGGTTTTGTTGGTTTTTTTGGTTTGTTTGTGTTTTTGTGTGTGTGTGTTCTGGGAGAAACACACCTGTGATAAAACTATGGTGTTTATGGGATGAATCAGGGATAGGCAGTTAATGAGATGTTCACAGGTATTTCTGAGATGAATTTTTTTGCACAAAGCTGTAACAGACATTTTCCCTTGGCAATTGTCCCTTCCCAGGTTCCTGCCACCTGCCTCTGTGTGTAACTCCCCTCTTGCTCATGGCAGCAGCAGCCTCTGGGACTTGCTGAAAACCCCTGGAGGGAGGGGATTCCCTGCTCTGAACCCTTGTCCAGACGAGCTGCTGGGCTCTGCAGGCAGCTTTCATTTATAGTTTTGAAGTAGCCAACATCCCACTAACGCCGGACTCTGAGAACATCTCATCTCTAAACCTCTCATGTCACAAGGGTGGGAAAGGGTGACTGACAAGGCACAAGGACAGAGAAGGGTTCCCTGGCTGAGGCATCAGGTGGTGTGAGAGTGAGCTGGGTTCTGGCTTTGCTGCCTGTGCCACAGAGCTCCTGCCTGAGGCTGTCATTTTGTGGCCAGCTGCTCAAATGCTGGTGGTACGTGTCTTGTTTTCTGGATTTCCAAATCAACTCCAGGAGCCACGTGGTCATTCCAAGCCAGTTTTAGATGATTTGCTCTGAGGAATTCAAAAAAAGGCACAATCACTATTAAGGAGTAATAGAGAGTGAGGCTTAACTATTGAGTAGATTACGTGAGACGGGAAGAATCAGACAGCCTGAGGTCTGGAATGGTCTGGTGTTTGAATTTTCAATTCCAGGTCAAACAGAACTTGCTGGGGTTCCCCTCCTCTCCCCTTGCCAAGTTTTTATGCTCCCCAGAGTGCAGTGCACTTAAACAGAAGTGATTGGATCAAAAAAGGCAATAGATGTGTCAGTTAATCTATAGCTCTTTTCTATATTAAGTCAGTTTTAAATAGCATTAAAGGCTCAGTTTAGTGAAGCACTTAGTAAGGCATCTGACGGCATATTTGAATGGAGGCCAGCATTGATAAACTGGGATACTGTGTGACAATATATTCTGATAGGAGCACTGCATCCACAGTGGTGAATGTGTATGTCCCAAACACGGCTGTGTTCTTCCTTCTGCTCAGATTCAGGGTTGCAGTTTAAAGCTGATTTATTTCTGGGTTTGGTTCACACTTTTCCAGGAAGAATGGGATAAAAAGAAATTTTAGGTTTTTTTAAGGGAGGTATTTGTATGCAAAGGATATTCTTTACCTTCCCAAGACACCTGCTGCCTGTCACAGACCCCACTCCTGCATTGATTCCTTCAACACTTCCTTACTTTTCCAGTGGATATTGGACCATTTGATGTCCCTGTACAAGATCCAGTTACAGAAAGTTTTCTGGAAGAGGATTCTGAGACTTCAGGAAACTAGAAGGGAGAAAACCAAACATTCTTTAAGTAGACCAGCATTAAAACAATGCTCCTTCTTAATTTATGGAGAAATATGTAAATTGTGTCTGGAGGGTCACTGTAATGAGGCCTTTACAATTAAAAAAAAAAAAAAGGCACTATTTGCTAGGTAAAAAAACCCAAACACAAAACCACAAAAACATTAAGGCTAAGACTTTCACAACTTCCAGAAGGTAGGCCTTTGGACAGTTATCCTCTTAAAAGAAGGGATAAATATTAAAAGTCTCCAAAACACATGAAATAAGAACAAGAAGTTTACTTCTTGCAAGGAATAAGGAGTGCAATCAAGGACCTGTCTATGTAAGAGGCACAAGATGTACCTAAAATATTAAGCAGATTTTTGAAATCTTGTTGAAGTCATGTCAACCTGAACCATTATAAACAGAAATTAAATTAAAAGACACACTGTTTTAACCTCACAATTCATTGAAAAAATATTGACTTCATTTTGTGATTAATTCCTGAAAAAGTTTTCAAAGTTATTTCCTGTGACTCAGGGCAAAAGCACCTTGGCAAAATGTTATTTAAAATATTGTAAATCCTTCATGAGTTTATAGGAAGTAATAATAGATTTTTTTTAAGTAAATTTTCTTTAGCCTTGTGGATTGAGTTATAATTTCAAATTTAAAATAATTCTCAGTGATTCCATGTCCTTTGTCTCCCTGTAAATCAAATCAAGAGTCAGAAAATGCAACAGTTTTCTTAATGAGGATGCTGCCTTCTAGAAAATAGCATCTTTAAGATAAGAGAAAATTTAACCAAAGTGTTTACATCCAAAACAAAATAGCTGTTATGTGCAAGGAAGTGAATATTTGATTATTTTACAGTAAAATGTAATTGCATTTGTTGTTAAGAGACCAGTGAAGTGGATACATTGAGAAAACCTGTGATTGGAGAGGATGGCATTTCCCATTGTACCCTCATAAAACTAAATGAAGCAAATAATGTTTGGTTTTCCTGATGCATTTGATCAACATGTTAAAATAACATTATTTGAATTAGAATTTAATAAAACTATTACCACCTTCATTTATGGAAAAAGAAAATGTCTTTTTTTTTTCTTATTTGTGATCATCAGTTGAAAGATTCTGTCTGGAAATTCTCCTACAAATTGAGCATAACAGCTGATAAAATACAAAGTACTGTTTTAGTGTACAGTGACAGGGCACTTTGCTGGTTTACAGTCTTAATTTTGAAGTGCTCTGGTGACAAAATTACTCCTATTTTCTCTATTTATGCTAATCTTTCAGTGAACATAGCTAAATCACAGGAACCCTTCATTTTAAATTTCTACCTTTTTCTTTAAAAACAAAACCTTAGTAAATTTTATCTAAGTTACTCATAAATATGTGTCTCTGCTAGGCAAAACACCAGAATGGTAGAATACATATTTTTGTCCTTCTCTTTAGATCTTATTGGAGAATTATGATATACCTTTGTTTCCTTTCTGTTTCTACATCTGGGCTCTTCTCCTTCTGCATGCATAAAGGTCTAACTCCATTTTACAAAAAGATAAAAGAACCCAAATTAAAAAATCACAGGCCACAGTGGTGTTAAGTTATTTTTTTCATCTGGAATGTGTTTCTATATTCCTATTTTGGCCCATCTGGGTAGTGTGTATTTCTCTGGTGTGTAGCCCCAGCTGGGTCATGGCTGTAGAGAAATTCTGTGTGTATGGGTATCTGATGCATCCATAAATTAGAGTATAAACAAGACTATGCTTTAACCCTACAACATTTAAAACAGTAGGGTAATCTGTAGTCTTTTTTCTCTCTCCTGGAATAATTGTTCTATAAAAAATCTTTTTCACCATAGTTTTCTTCTATAGCATTTTAGACTCTAAAAAATCCTCAAACCAATCTAGCTGGCTGATATTCCCTGAGTTTCTTTTTTTAGTTGTGTATTCTGTCAGCTCTCACAAATATATTAGGTCATTTGAAATTTTGTTTGATATATATCCCTTCTGTTTTATTTATGTGTGTGCATATACATAAAAATATGGGAGGGATTTCTATATATGTAAAAACTATGGGCTGCACATGCATATAAATAAAAATATGTGGGGGTGTGTGCATATATATACACATACACACATATATTTAATAGCTGTCCAACTTCCTTCAGTTGTTTCTATCACTGTGACTGAGACAAATGGGGTTTTTTTCCTCAAAGGAAGAAAATCACCTCTGTCAGTAGGTGATTTGTAAATGAAGTTGTCCTGCATCTCTAGTTCCACTTCTGGAACTCCCCCTCCAGAGAGCATATGAAGGGAATATCCCTGGGTGAGTCCTAAGAACAAATTATGAGTGGGGGTGAGATTTTGACAGAGAAGTTAATGACAAAAGCCCTGTTGACTCCCAACAAGAGGATTCACAGTAAAACACCAATGTTTTAAATAATTGTTGTTCCCAAATATAATTTGTGCTGCTTCACCACAGTTCACTGACTTGACCTTCATATGCAGCTTATGAAAACTAACTCAACTAGTAGCAAAATTCAGCTAAATCTCAAAATTTACTAATGCTTTTGTTGTCCTTTTTAGGCAGCAACTTAATACTATTTAAAAGGTGTTGAACAAAATCAGGCTTGGTTAGTTTTAAGTGGGGGGAGGGTTCAGCACTTTTTTCTCTCATTTGTTTTTACTTCTGTAGAGGAAAAAAATTATTTCTCTCTGGTTTGAATCCACAGTAAAGTGGAGATCAACAAGAGCATTGATAGTCTGCTCAGATTTGAGAACCTTAATGGCATTGCGTGATGAGTGATGAAATAATACAAGGGATTTGTTTAATATTTATGCACATGGCTGAGATCTGCCCCCTGTTCTGTGACTTCTGGGTGCTTAGTGCTGAATTCAAAGCATTTCTGTCTCAGGCCTTGCAGAACTGGTGCTGCCTTTGTGAACCTGAAGCCCAGCTGGTGGGGTGTAGGTGGTACATCTGGTGTTCTCCTGTGTGAATTCATGAAAAATGGGGCGGGTTTGAAGCAGGAACCTAAAGTTCTGTTGCGAGTTCAGTCAATTACCGTGAGATGTCACAACGCTGCCCGTCGCGTTTTGCCCAGGGAGGGATCGCTGCATTGCTCTGCAGAAGGGGATGAAACTAAAAGACAGCATCTAGAATATCAAATTCTCATGTTTGTGGCACTAGAAACACCATACAAAGTAGAGTTACCGTTTTAAATACTCCGTTTATTCAGAACATAGGTGCCGATCTCGTTTTGAAAACGTAAGATGCACCAATTTTGAAAAGAGATGCACCAATTTTGCTCAGAGTTGCCAAGAAGAAGTTGACACGTGGACCAAGGATTGCTGTGGTTGCTGTGTGCAAAAGCCTAGAACAAACCAGCGGGAAATAATACCAGGGTGGGAAAGCATTGCTATGGTTACAGAGTATTTTCTTTAAAGGAGAGGTGGATAACGCAGCAAGAATCACTGAAACTTAGGTAATAATGTATTATACAAAAGGAGAACGACTGAAAGATAATAACTGTCTTCTGCTCTTAATGGCATTTTGTTAGTTTCCAGCAAAGAGGGATTTAATTAAAGTAGGAATAATTTGTGAAAGCTTTGTTAGAAAAGTATCCTTAGCTTTTATTTTTTAAAAGTGGAATGCCAGCACAATACCTTGCATATTTTGGCTCAGTCTTTGTTTTTAAAAACAAAAAATTATTTTTTTTTTGTCAAGGAGATTAAGAGTTCTTTTAAAAATAATAAAAGTGTAATTATACACAAATAATTTGGTTCATATAAACTTTTAAGACAGGCTTTCAGAACATTAAAAACTATACAAGAACTGAGTTTTGCAAAAGATATATGTAATATTAAGTGGCTACAAAATACAATAAAAATTACAATAAATTTGAAAAGCCTGCTTTAAGTGGTGCTGTAAATCCGAACTAAAGAATTCATCTGGGAAGCATCCTGTTTCACTTGTAGATGTCCTACAGGATTTAATTATAATCACCTCTGTGGGTTTGAGCCTGAAAATCAGGAAGCAGAGGAGCACTGTGCAGCTCAGCCTTGTGTCTGATGGTGTGGGCTGGGCCATGCCCACCTCAGGCTGCTCACAAGGGCTCTGCTGGGAAAGGTGGGGCTGGGGACTGGGGGGGGTTGACCTGGGCTGGATTCCAGGTGGCCACCAAAGCCACTCTGTCACTCTCCTCCTCAACTGGACAGGGGAGAGAAATTATAATGAAAGGCTCATGAGTTAAGGACAGGGAGAAATCACTCACCAGTGACTTCATGTGCAGCCTGGTGGGAGGGACAGGACAGATCTGTGCTCTAGGACCAGGAAAAGGGAAAATGTAAAAAAGTGAACTTTTTTTTGTTTCCTGTGGCTACTGTGCTGTGTTTACCCTTCACTCTGACATCCACGCCTTGGAAGGCTGCCTCGGGCAGCTGCTCTTTGAGGCCACCACTGCAGTTCTCTGGGGTGTGGCTGATGGAACCAGATGCAGCTCCTGAGCTGTGGAGCTGTGCTGAAGGCCTGCACTGACCATGGCTGATGTGTCAGCTTCATTCCTTGTCCAGGGACACTGAGGAGAATTGATCGTGCTGGGGAATAAAGGATGGAAAGAGAAATAATGGACAATTTCTCTGTGCTCAAGAGCCTGCTCTCCTTCAGAGCATGACTCCACCACACCACATCAATTGTTCATCACATCTCTGCCTTGGGCACAGTTTGTTGAAGTTGAGGAGGAGGAATTGAATTGTCAGCTGAAATATGTTCAGCTGGTTGTGACTGTTTTCTGCAGTTTTAGTGTCATTTTGCCTGTACTGTGGATAGGGATTGGAGACTTGGAGGTGAGGCAACATCCTTTTACTTTGTTCTTGACAAGTACAATTAAACATGGAAATAACCTGCTGTACATAGCAGCACAGGCCCTGGCTATTAAAAGTGACATCAAAGACCCTCCTTGAGTTAATTTTGTAGCTTTTCCAGCAAATTCCTGGCTTTTATGCAGTGGACACATAAGATGGACTGTGGAGTACGGAGTGGGGGAGGAATGGTCCTGATGGGGACTGATTATACCAGGGCTGGACTTCCTCTGTATAAAACCACTGAGACAAGGGCCCTGACAAGTCCAGAACAAAGATCTGAGATGGAGGAGAAGCAATGAGATCAACTGGGGAGATGAGGAATGGCCGTTTTGTCAGGAAAATAGGGAATTTAAGAAAGAGATCTTGAGAGAAAGGAGAACTAGACTAGAGGCTGGAACAAAACAAGGAGCTGGAGGCAGTGGGAAAGCAGGATAATGATGAGGGCCAGTGCTTGGAAGCTTCAGAGTGGATGAAGAGCAAGTCCTAGAAGGAAAAAAAATTAAGAGTATAGAAGCAGAAAATGTCAAGACTGAGGAAATGGGTCAAAAGTTATGTGCAACTCAGGTGCACTGCTCCCTGCAGTGAAGAGCCAAAGGTTTCTGAGCAGAGCCTCCTGTCTTTTCCTAGATGTCTTGTGCAGCTGACCCACTGTCAAACTGATGGCTTGCATGGATGAGAGCATCTCACTCCTGTAATTATTCCCTCCATTACAGAGACATTATAGAGACAAATATAGTGTGGATTCAGCTGTTCCACATTGGGCCATTTCCCTTTGAGCATTTGTTCTACACTTTTTCCCTGGGGTTTTAAAAAATATACTGCATAAAAACACATTGCATAGTAAGGTAGTAAAGTAATAAGGTAGGTGCTAAAGATCATCCAACGTTGGAATTAATTTTTCCTATGCTGCCTTAGCTCACTGTAGTTCTGGTTATACAGCCATGTTAGAGGATCTAATCATGTGTTCACATGATATTTATTCCACAGGACTTCCTTCTTGCACTCACTAGCTCAGGTGAATTTGCATGGGGGTACATCAAGATTTGACAGCTGTAGATTCTGAAAGATGTGTTGTGAAAGAGAAGTTTGCAAAGAAAGGACAACTCCCTCAAGGACAGCTGAGGGCTGCCCAGGGACTCTCCTGCTTCCCTCCCAGAGGTCTGTGAGACAGTCCAGCCCCCCACCACTGCTGGGAAGTTGTTGTCCCTACTCCTTTAAGCCATTTTCAGAGCATCTGACTGCTTGATTGTTGGCATTGCTGAGCAGCCTCTTTTCCTCCGGGGAGGCCAGTGACAGCTGCATTTTGAAGGTCTCTGGCTCCTGGTTGGAGACACCTTTGCCCCCAGCCAAGATCTGCGGCAGGGTCTTGCTGTGGGCATGGCTGGGGTGGTTTGGAAGCAGCTGAACCATTTCAGTACAGCCTGTTGTGGTCACCTGGCACCATTTCTTATTTTCTCTGCTATAGCTTAAGTCAGATGACCACAGTCATCCAAGCCTTGCTCTCTTTACACCTCAGTTCCCCAGGTGTGAATTTAAAATAGTTCTCCCTTTTTTCATAGGGAGCTGGTGCTTACAAATATTATGGAGCTTGTTTTCCCAGTCTCCATATGGTGGTGATAAACCCATGAAGAAATTTGCAGTCTCAAAGCTGGAGTTAAATAGGAGAGGACAGGAAAGTCTGTGGCCATCTCCTGAATGGCAGAGTAAACTGGAATATCCCTTTGCTCACTGAACAAACAGACAATGATCTTGTGCACTGACTGGGACGGACCTGTTCAAGAAAAAAAGTCCAGGTTTTGAATAATAACTGAGAATTTTTATTGTGGTGTGTGCTCAAGGCTCCTTCAGTCTGGCCCCATCTGCCTTTTGAGTGCTCAACTTCACACTGTTTAAGATACCTTTTCATGTATTGTACATTTTTAGAAGCACTAATGCTTTACAGACCTGTGTGCCTTTTTACCTCCTTAATTATTCTGTAAAAGCATTAAGGAACTGGGAATACTAATTCAGCTATAAAGTTTTCCTAAGATAAGTAGTTAAGGAGAGTTCTAAAAAGCTGGTCACTTGGCAAGCCCACATGTGCCTCCATCTGGCTCACAACCTGAGAGACAGATTCAAAAAGTAATTGAGATAGTTTCTTTCAAAATCATGGCTTTCGGTCCTATTGTTTAGCTGCAATGGACATTATATTTAAGGACTTGCATAAGCAAATTTAGCATTCCTTAGGACTTGAAAACTCCTTTCTCTCCATCCTGTTCTTGCTCTCCACTCTTCCCTGAAATCTGACATTCATTCAGTTTTCCAGGGTTCCCTCCTTTCTTTTGTTTTCTGATGGTTCTCAAATTAAATAAGACTTGATTTAAATGATGACATGCTATAGAAAAGAATTAAGCTTCTAGCCATAAAAACTGTGAACAAGCTATTTGAATTTTAATTAATACCTCACATTTGCGCAGGATAAATTTTTGAAATGAGCTGTTGAAACTTTTTAAACTGGAACAAAATAATGACAGTTTCTCAAAGACCAGAGAACTTCAACTCTCATTTTGTCTCTATTTAAAATTTTTAAAAAAACCTAACAAAAATGAATATTGTTGATATTATGTAGCATACTTAAATTTTTTGATAAAATGAATATTTGTTGATATTATGTAGCATACTTAAATTTTTTGATAAAATGAATATTTGTTGATATTATGTAGCATACTTAAATTTTTTGATACATCATCAGTGAAAGCCAGTGCAGTTCTTGTTGATGAATGTCACTGCTTATTAATTATAACATTGATTGTTTATAAGACAGCTTGGTAGAACAAAACAGAGATCAGAGTGCTGATCACTGATCATCAGTCTCATTTATGCTGATAAATGTTTGATGTCCTGAATAATCCCAGTGAGATAGAACTGGAAAAGAGCAATAAATGGGAGGCCCTGAAATCTTCCCCCAAACTTTCTACTGGGAATCACTGCAGGACTCTTCATTGCGAGTGTAATCAGTGCTTGAGATGATGTAACAAGATCCAAGTGTGCTGAAAATACTGAGCAGATGTTTCTATAGACACATGCAATAAATATTCTTCCTGGTTTTGCATACATGGGACAAAAATTCACATTGCACTGCAGGAACAGTGCAGGTATGGGAGAGCTGTTACAGTCCTCCTGGTTGTGTGGCTTCATCCAGCACAGTGAGATGGTTCACAGTGTGTCACATCATAGCCATTGAGCCCCAAAAGCAGGCTTTAAGGGTGTCCATTGACAGCAAAACCCCAAAATTAATATTGTGTGTCAAACAGAAGATGTCAACAGCAAAGCCTGAAACTGCAGCACCTGAAAATACTGCAGTAGAAATGAGAGTAATTATTGGTGCTGTGTGCCTTGATTGGCTTTATTGGCCTCTCCAAGGAAGCTGAATAAATGTCAATATACTTAAACTGCTGCTGATCTCTGAGGAGCCAGTTCAGAGCTACAATATCCCTGCACCTTTCTGAGCCAAGTGATTGAGTTCATCTTTTTCTTAGAAATGTTAGTCTGGACAAGCTTTTAATTGTTTTCAGAAGTGTATTAATAGCAAAGAAGAAATATTTGAAGATACCTTTCCCCTTCTTTTTTTTTCCTTAATTAGAAAGACCATGGGTCTGTAAATATTTCAGAATATAAAACCAGATTTGAAAACAAGGAGGTCCCTGGAAAAGATGTGAGGAAAATCCAAGCCTTGGCAGTGTCATTTTTTTGTGGGACAGAGGGTGTGATATTTCATTGGGAGTATGAGGCACAGGTGCAGGACTCTGTTCCGTTTTGGCTGATTATTTTTTTGTGCTGCCAATGTCTGAGGGGGTCTCAGTGAACTTTGTGCTGTAAGAAAAATCAAATCACTTGCTCTCCTACTTTGGAAACAAACCAGTTTGTTTCCCTTTTTATGCTGTGGTAAGGTGGCCTAGATTTGCCTCTGTGTCTTGTTGAATTATAAGTAGTTTCTAATTTATGGCTGAGCATAATTGCTCCTTCTTCGGGACAGGCAACATATACATTTATGTGATAAGGACATTTAGGCTCTTGGGCACACATCTTGCCCAAATGATTCGAGTATGAGCATGAAAAGGAGTCACATTGTGACTTGGGGTGCTCAGGGTGGGTTTTGGTGCCTACACATCATTGTTCAGTGCTCTTTGGGGTGCTGCAGTGTGCCCCAGGCCTTTGCATGGTGTGTGCAGCCCTAGGGCAGATCCTGAGCCCTCCAGAGCTTGGAGAACGGGCTGCAGGAGATCAGGGGAGAGATGGCACCAGAAAACTGGACTGGAGGAACTGAATTGCACCTGTAAGATCTGAAGAGAATTTGTGGTTACTGTGTTTGTGTCAGAGTAGCTGTTTGTTTGGTAGTTAGCTACCCCTTTGGCAGTAGATTGTCTGATAAGAAGACCCAAAAGAAAACATTTTCTGCTCTCCTTCCTATGACACTTTGACATTTCAGAGACTGCAGTGGGACTCTACCAGTTCATCAAACCCAGAGAGCTTTTGCTGCTTCAGTTCTGTTGGAAAACACCATGAGAACATCCTACAAACAAATACCTGAGCGACTTTACTACATTTAATTATGGAAATGTTTTACATATATTTCCTTTCACAGTTCTCTGTTCTAAGCCCACTCTCCCAAAATGCTGGAAAACTGTGGAAGAGGCAGAAAATGTCAAGGTAACAGAAACGAACTGTCAGTAAAATCTTACCTTTTCTGCTCCAGGGAATAACTGGTATTTGAGAGAGAGAGGAAGAGAACGGTGAGCCTGAGGGATTCCATGTCAGGGAGGGGAGGGAAGGAAAGCAAAACCTCTTTCAGGAAGTCCAGCCTGCATCTGAAAGTAGGAAATAATGGTGTCAATGAAAGCAGTGTGCATCTTAGTCCAAGAATGCAATTTTTCCTTTCTTCAAAGAGCTGTGCACCTGGAGGACCTCCAGAGGCAAGCACAAGGTCCTGCCCCTGGGGAGGAACAGTGCCATGCACCATCCAGGGGTGACCAGCTGGGAAGCAGCTCTCCAGAACAGGCCCAGGGGTGCTGGTGGACACCAAGTGGAGCACAAGCCAACAATGTGGCCTTGAAAAGGACTAATTGCACCCTGGACTATGTTAGGAGGAGTGCTGTTCAGCAGGGGAAGGAAGGGGATCCTTGGGTGATCCTAAGGGGATCCTTCCTCTCTACTCAGCCCTGATGAGGCCACGTCTGGAGTGTTGGGTCCTGTTTTGGATTCCCCAGTAAAAGAGAGCTGGAGCTGCTAGAGACTTCCCTTCAAGTGAAGGGACACAAAAATGATGAAGGCTCTGGAGCACCTCACCTGTGAGCAAGGGCTGAGAGAGCTGGGACCATTCTGCCTGGAGAAAAGGAGGCTTTGAGGGAGGAGCACAAACGTGTTCAAATGCCTGAAGGGGTTTTGCAAAGCAGACAGAGCCAGGCTCTTCTCAGAGTTGCACAGGAACAGAGACAGTGGCCCCAAAGCAGAGGAAGCTCCAGGAGGCTCCATCTGAACGTTAGGAATCACTTTTTCACTGTGAGGGTGACAGAGCACTAGCACAGGTTGCCCAGAGAGGTTATAGAGTCTGTCCTTGGAGGTGTTCAAAAGCTCCCTGAAGGTGCTCCTGGGCAATGGTCTGCAGGTGCCCCTCTTTGAGCACAGGGGTTGGACCAGATGCCCTCCAGAGGTTTTTTCCAACCTAAACTATTTTGTGATCTTGTAGATGTGCTGACGTGCCTCCTCTGAGGTATTTCTTTACAATAAAAAAGTGGAAATTGCTTTCACTGCTCTTGCATCTGCATCTGTTTATTTCGCCCTCCAAATGTCTTCTAAAAGTTGTCTTTTGATTTATAAAAAAAATTATATTAATGTCTAAATCCTGTTTTTTATTTTAGAAGGCTTAGGCAATAGTTCTGTTCCTCTGTAGCACTGAAAGTCTGTGAGTAGTGCAGTGCACAGTCTACACAGCTCTGGCGTTTGCTGATACAAGTACACAGCAGTGTGGCAAACACCACTGCTCTGTGGAGCATCAGTTCACTCACTGGACGTAAAACAAATATCAAAACTCTCTAAACATATCTAAGCTCCTAGATATAAATTTGTATACATTATCTGGCCACACTTTTGGCATACTGAGATCAGATGGGTTATTCTTGGATAACAGAACACTTCTTTCACTTCTGATTTCTTATTATTTTTTCTTTTGCACTTGATTGTCACCTTATCATTACACTGACATATATAATTCCATTCATCCTTGCTTGCAGCCATAATGTAGTTTTGAGACAGTTGTGCATACTGAACAATGTACCAATCTGATTGTTACTACTCTACAAGTCTCTCCTGTCTCTTCCCATCCCCTCTCCCTCTTGTCCAAGTAGCAAAATGCTGATTAAGTTCCCTTCTCTTGGAAATCTTGCTCTGATTACAGATATGATTACTTTTTGTTTCCTTTCCTTTCCTTTTCTTTCTTTTTTTTTTTTCCACCTACTTCAAGTAGAAGTAGTGGTGATCTTATTGTTTTCTCTGAAGTAATTTATTTGATGCTATTTGTTCCCTGGAACACTTGTGTTTAGGTGGTGACTCAGTAGTCTGGATGCCCTGGTGGAGGATTCTGGGTTGGTGGACACACTCATACTGGTTTATGTCAACACAGAATTTCTCCTGTAATGTTGACTCAAGATAAATATTTTGAAGGAGATAAACTTGAAGTGTTCATAGCACTTCTTTCTTGAACTGGATTTTTGGGTTTTTTTTGGTGCAATTTTAAAAAAGAGAACTTCTTCCATCTTTGGAAGAGTTATCACAAGTATGTCATGGGTTTTCCTCCTCTTTCTTTGTGCCACAAGTTATCAAACCATTAATGGTCATTTGTACTGAAATAGTCTATCAGTTACCATAAACCTGCTTGCTGTGAGCTGGGCTATATTCATTATATCTAACAACAAATTATCAGGGTGTTTTATATTTGTATTTTGCAGTTCAGTTCTACTTACACTTCCTTGGGGACTGAAGACTAAAAATATGTTTAACTGTACAGATTGTTCTAGCTGTTAAAGAGCATTTCCTTATTCCTGTAAGGACTTGCTGTGGGAGCAGCTCAGAGTTGACTGAAGGGCAAATTTTTTTGGCAGAATGAAAGTCATCCATCTAATACCAGATCAAAAGAGCATCTCTCTCAAATAGATGCTCTTGAAATTTTTTAAAAGTGAAAGACACCTAGAAATTGGAAAGTCACAACCAAAAATGTGCTTACCAATGCTCTGCAAAGAAGCCAACTGGTTTAAAAATAAAAAGCACAGCAGCATCATTAAGTTGACCAGTGACAGTGTCTGATCTTGCAAAGTTACAGCTCACGTTTTCATTCCATCCACGATGCCTTGGGGGCATGTTTTTGTATCTCAGTATTAATGGGCTTGCTACCACATAACTGGTGAACTTGTTGCAATGAGAGCCTTGGAATAAGAGTTGGGTTTGAGCTCTTCCCAACACTGTGAAAGAGTAGGACACCTAAAAAGTGACCCATGTAAGCATGGCTTTTGCTCAACATTATGGAATCTTGTCCCATTGGCAAAATGTCTTAGAGATTTTGCAGTGTCTTCAGTTTTAAGAACTGGATGCTGGTTCACATTAAATCTGAGAAGTTTATTAATGTTAGTGTACCAATTTTGAATGTCTTGAGAAGTTTGAAAGTGTATGTTAGAAATAAATCTCTTTCCAGGCACAGTATGTGTGTTTTCTGCAGCAGATAAAAGAAATGTGAGCAGATGCACTTTGCTACTCTAGGCCAAATTCCTTTAAATATGTTATTCAAAATTTAAGTTTGCATATAATTCTGGTGTGATATGGGGTTAGTGGTTCAGAATGTTCCTCTATCCCTGCAGAAAATGCCTGTGCACCACTGTTCATTTTATTAGGTTAAAACCTGCAGGACTGTTGAACTTTTTGATGCTTGTTAGCATAAAGCAAGGAAGTTGCACTTTTTGTTGGGCACAGGACTGGTAACCAGGGCATGAAGCTCTATTCTTGCCTCAGTCTCCAAGCCTTCCTGTGTGACCTGGAGAGAATAATTTCGCTTTCTTGAGGCCTTATGTTCTGCACCTATAAACAGGAGGAAAGTTCTGAAAGTCCTCGGCAATGGGGCTGTTTAATTCCTGAGCATTTTCATGATGCTTTGGGATCCTGAAAAAGAAGGTATCAGATAAAGGGAAAGAACTGATTGCTTTTATTTTTGCAAAGAATATTTGTCGATACTCTTCAAGATTCAAAAGCATAATTTGGAAAAGCCCCTTCAAGTCTGAAGTCTCATTTCCTTAATATATCCATCATCAGACATAAACACTTTTTTTCCCCTCCCTCTCTCTGGCTCACTTTTTAGCTTTCATTCCTTACTCCTCGGGAAAGTTTCCTACAAGCAGCCCGTGTGTTTCTGGTGATTACTATTTGATGCCATTTTAGAAAAATGAAGCATAATTAAGTAGTAAGAGGAACTGGGCAGTAAAAGGAGTAGCTTTTGGACAATTCATTAAATAGTCGGTGCCTTTTAATGGTAGGGTACTTCCTCTGCTCATGAATTATTCATTTTAATGCTTTTGTTATAATGGCGACAGTGTTCGGTCTCTGAGGCAGTTCTGGACAGCCTTCCTCTGCTGAAATACTGCACAGCAGCAGCTACCATTTATTTTATAAACTAATGCATCTAAGTCAATAACACAGGGAGTAAATGTATTTTCAAAATTGAGAAAATGAGAAAAGAGGACGGATAACAATATTGTAACTAAGGGGATCTGTTTTACTGAAGGGTTCAGTTTGTTTACTTTTCTGGGAACTATTTAGGGATGTAATTTAAAATAAATATTTTTACAGATTATTGTGTTTAGTATTAGATTCAAATTATGTCTATAATGAAAACAGACATTAGTGTCTCTGCTTTATACAGCAGTGCCATAAAAGGCAGCTTAAAAACATTCACTCTACATAAACACATCGAGTTTTTCTTAAAACGAATGTTTAAAGGTCTCTTTGAAACTGTTTTTTAAGATGAAACATAACACAACCACATAACCCACACAGAAAATGCATCTGAGTCATGTGCATACAGAAATAAAAGTTTCTTTGTGGTATCTAGTATCAGTCTTTCATTAAAGCATGGACTTCCCTGAAGAGAAATTCCAGTACAGGCTCTTGAGGGTTCTCCCCATCTTCCCCCCGCCTCCCTACACTTCCCTGGCTCTGGGTTGAGTCTCTGGGTCTTGGCAGGGTGTGTTAGGGACAGTCCCGTGAGGAGCAGGGAATTTGGGGCTGGGGGCAGGGAATTCGGGGCTGGGGACAGGGAATTCGGGGCTGGGAGCAGGGAATTTGGGGCTGGGAGCAGGGAATTCGGGGCTGGGGGCTCCGTGGTGCGGTTCCCAGCGGACACAAACGCCTGCTCCTGGCAGCGCTGTCCCTCTCTGATGTGATTTTGGAAGCGGTGTGCCGTGTCTTCGCTCCTAAAATGCCTTCAAGCAAGAGATAAGTGCGTGTGGGGGACGGAAGCAGTGAGCAGATAGATGAGTGATTAGGTCATTGGGATGAGGACGGAGGGGTTAGTTGTTGGTTTTTTTTTTTACGCCGAGCTCCCTTCTCGGTTGTTGCTGATCAGTTTCCCTGCGAACACGGAGGGCTGAAACTGCGTAAGTAGGGGAAACAAAACTCCATAGATGGATAAAGCTGCAGAGCTATAAGGAGCAGTGAAGAAGAGAGAAGTCTGAACTGAAAGTATATGTGGTTTCGGGGAATCTGAATCATGCAGTATTACTTTCACTTTTTCTAGGCTTGCGTTTCCTATGAACAAACCATTGGGGAGATAGAAGTTCTGATTTAGATAATGTCTTGCAGTCTTTGGAATAAGGCATTCTGCTGGAGGGGGACTCCTTTCGGCAAGGGTCGCGCTCCGTGAGCAGAGAGCTTCCCCCGCTGCCCACGTCCACATTGTTTCTGCTGGGAATGTCAACTTCGGGCCCTTTCCTGCGGATTTTTCATATATTTAGGTGACCACCCCATGTAAAATGGAAGCACCAATAGGAACCCCTCCTTTCCTTTTTCCTGTAGCTCTGCTCAGACCATTCTCTGTTAGCATGGTAGTGGTACAAAGTGTGTGGTCTTTCAGCTCTGACTAATGCATTTTGTGCTGTGTGACTGAAAATGTCTTGCAGTCTGCCAGGGCTGACTGAGGGTTGTGGAATGTGGTGCCTTTTCTGTGTTTTTCTCTGATTTATTTTGTCTGCCCTTTTTTTTCCCCTCTTTTTTTTCCCCCCTCTTTTCTTTTTTTTTTTTTTTCTGATTTTTTTTTTTTTCCCTTTTTTTTCCCCTGTTTTTTTTCCCCCCCCCTTTCTTTTTTTCTTTTTTTTTTTCCCAGTACAAATGTGTAGGCAGCTTGTTGAGAAACCTCGGGATGCAGGGGAAATGCTTGTGCGTTGTGGAATGCGGCTTCCCCTGGGAGACCCCAGCCAGGCGGGCAGTGAATGAGCAAAGTGGAAGAATGAGAAAGGGAGGAGGTCGGAGGCAGGGACAGATAGGAAAGAGTGAGCGAGGAGGAAGGAAGGAGGTGGAAACGGAGGGGCCCATTTCCCTTTTTTTCTGAAGCAATGACAGCTGGTTCTGTCCTGCCTCTCATGACAAAGTGCTGTGGAGAGGAGCATTAAAGCTGGAAGCCAGTGAGCAAGGGTGGTCAGCTGATTATATTTTAATTTCTTTCCAGGCTTTAGTCAGGTGATCCCTGATGAGTAGCCAGCCCACCAAGAAGGGACTTCAGCACACAGGTAAGAGAGAAGCTGTGTACTCTTAGATGCAACTGGGGGGGGGGGGGGGGCCAGGCAAGAAGGTAAACAGCTCTAACAGTGTTTAAATAGTTAAAAAAAAAAATCCTTACTTGCTGGGGTGTGTAACACTGTGATTGTCTCTTTCAGTGCTGCTACTTCTGCTATTCAGTCTTGTTCTCGATTTTTTTTTTTGAATCTGTCTTTAATTAGAAGCTTTATTGCCAAACAAAAAAGAGAAAAACCCAATTGTGTGATGTTAAATATAGACCTGGGTATTGCATGAATGTTGCATTTTGTTACTTTTTGAATAAAATAACTTTCCATAATGAATGTGTCAAACTCATATTTAGAGGGGAATTCCCAAATACTTGAACTATGAGTCATAAAAAAGTTAAAGGACCAGTACAACAGTTCAGGATAAAAACTCCGTTCAGCCTTGGGTGGCTGCTTTTGTACACGTTGGTAGAAAAATATGTCTTAAAAAACCCCCAAATATTCACAAAGCTCTTTCAACTCTGCTGACCACAACCTAAAAGATAGGTGGCAGAGACGAATCAGATGATGAGTGGGGAGGAGGATTGTGCAAGTGCTCTTGGTTTCATGCATCTCTTCTTTCATTGTGTCTAACAACCTGGTGAATGAGTCTTCTTATGTGCTGAGGGTGCTTCAAAGGGCTCTCACTCCTTATTTCCTGTAATATAGTGTCTTAGCAAGAAAACAGTCTGAAAACCAGTAATAAGTGCACTTACTATAAATGAAAGAGTACAGAATAAAAATGCCTGGTGAGTGTGACAGATAAAAGTGGGGTTTAACTGGTTTTCTGTCTGGATATTGTGCCACACTCTCTTCTCTTTAAACATAACCACGCAAAATTTTCTTCCTTACTGTTGTTTTGCCTTACTAGAAGAGCTCAGATACTCTCTGATGTTCTGAATTACTCCTGTTTAAAGATGTGTTCAGAGTTTTTTAAGATGAAAAAGGCAGGCAAGTGTTCCCAGCTTCCACCTGCAGCTTTGAAAAACTCCTCGTGGTCTAGGGTTGAAACCTTTATTTTGAAAACCTGTCATACAAATTTCCATGTTTTACTGGTAACATTGCTCCTGCTCACTGCTTTGCAGTATTTAAATAAAAACCATCTGAGACGTACTTTTTTTCTAAGAGGCTGGTGCTATACACAAGAGAAATAAAGATGTGTGACTTTCCAATTTTTTGTTTAATTTCATGGTGTTTCTCTTTTTCTCATTGTTAAGAAGTCTCTGCTTGTGACAAGCTGGCTGTGGGATGTTGGTATTGTCTTATAACAACAGCTGGTTCTTAGATGCTCAGATATCCTGAGGTTTGATCTGGGGGAGACCCAGAATGGGGTTGTGGGATAGGTGGAGCAGCTTTTCTGTTGGCTTCAGTGGGCCTTTATCATGTATAAGCCTGAGGAAACACCCAGGTTTGAGTGGAAATCTGGGAGGGTACTTGCAAAAACACGGGAAGCATTAGAGAGGTTGAGGGTAACAGTGGATTTACAGCAAGGGATAAGAGCTGTGAGGTTGGGTTTTGCATGAGATCATGGCGCAGAGACCACTCTTCACTTTCAAATAACCCTTGGCAACAGTTCTCCACTGCAGGTTTTCAGGACTTGCTTTTCCCTTTTTGTGGGATGGGAGAAGGAGGAGAGGTGTCATGAGGTGAGGAAAGCTTGGTGGAGTGAAACAGTGTCAGGCAATAATGGTTCTGGGTAGCAGGGATTGCTCTGAATTGGCTCCTCTGCTTGCCATGAGGGCCAACAATGAAGCACTTGGTGTTCAGTGCCCCCATTCCCAGTAAGAACTGGGAATTCCATGGGCTTGGGGCTCTGCAAAATTAGGCAATAGCCCTGAAAGTACCCCAAGTTCCTGCACGCCGTTCCACACTGGCTTCATCTTAAGCAAAGCGATCTTTTATGAATGGATGCAAATCTTCTTAAGCTCCTTGCAGTTGTCCTTAGGGGAATTCCTGGCAGGTGGGCTTGTCCGGGCTGCACGCTCAGAAATGCTGCCAGGGCACACGCAGGATCCCGGCGTTCACGTCCTCACACAGGGGTGTTGCTGTGGGGTGAGAGAGGGTCAGACATGGGGAACTGGGATGGGTAAAAACTTCAGAGAGTATAAGAGTATTCATTTCTTCTTTTTTTTTCTTTTTTTTTTTTGTCTTCTTTTTCTGTTAGCTTGGTTGGGGTTTTTTGTTGGGGTTTTTTTGAGTTTGTTGTTTTTGTTGTCGTATAGTTTTTTGTCTTGTTGCCATTTTGGTTTTTGGGTTTTGTTTCCTTTATTTTATGGAGTTCAACCTATTGATTATCTGTGACCACTAGCATCTTTAATAGTGTAGACTGTCTAGTTCAAATATGTCTCAGAGACAGGAAATGTTTTAGTTTCAGGTCTATTTCTGCCTTTTCACTTGTGTTCTTATTATATTTTTGTCTGAAGAGAGGGATTTGTTTGAAATAGGTGCAGTTCCTAGATTTCCACTTATTGACATGAGAATATCTCTTTCACGTAACTTTTGACTTGTGATCACTTCAGGTCATGTTTATTTAACCCTGGCAATGCCTAATGATCATGATTGCCTTGAAGATCAGTAGGAAAAAATAACTTGCCCTTCAAATGAGGAACTGATTCTGTGTATATGGCATTATAAAGGATAACATCTGCAGCATTTAATTTTCCTTAGAGCAGTGGAAGAATTAAGAATTTAACAGCTGTACTGAGTATACTTGCAAGAACATGAGCTCTTAACACCTTTAAATACAGAGATGCTTACTTTCATAAATAAATTGGTCTAGAATGTAAAAAAAAAAACCCTCAAGAAAGTTGAATCACAATATTTTATTGGAATGTTTATTATAATGAACTGGTTCACTATACATTTTATCATAGATTGTTTTATTAACTTTGGAAAATGATTTTTTGTTTTGTTTTGGTTTTTATTACTAGATAGAGGGTAGACCCTGCTGTTACTCATTTAGTAAGATCTCTGTACATTTTAGGGCTTAACTTGACACCAAAATAGTCATTACTTAAGTGCTACATCCCACTTGTCTTGCAGTTGGACAGCCCTTTGGCTGCTTAAAACCAAAACCCTTCACTCCCCTCTTTCCTAGTTATGAGCACAAACATCTGAAATGGGATTTTCCACTCCTGCCACACTAAGAAGCTTAGACCTTTTTGGTATTATTCACACGAATCTCTTAAGGCTCCACTTGCATACCAACGCTCGGACAGCCCCGCGAGGTTTCACTGTTGCCTGGCAGAACCCTCCTGGTGCCTTCAGGGTGCTGGCAGAGGGGTCTTGGGGTGGTTTTTGGTGCTGGTTTGGCTCCGGCGTGGCGCAGGGGGTTCGTGCTGGCAGCCCGGGAATGGGCGGGGCAGGGGCGGGGCAGCGCGGCTGTCGCCCTCCCGCGGCAGGACGCGGTACTGCACCGCCCGCGCCGCTCCGCTGCCTCGGGGGAGTCACAGCTGGAGAAACAAACAATGAGCTCCATCACTTCCCTGCCTTTTTTATTTTTTTTTTCACCTTCAGAAAATGAGAAAAGAGACTGTTAGAGGCGGCTCCAGCAAGTTCAGTGTTTCTCGCTTTTCCCCTGGTATGATGGAGAGGGACTTTTTACAAGGGCATGTAGAGACAGGACAAGGGGGAATGGATTCAAACTGAAAGAGAGTTTGGATTAGGTATTAGGGAGAAATTCTTTACTGTGAGAGTGGTGAGGCGCTGGCACAGGCTGCCCAGGGAACTTGTGGCTGCCCCATCCCCAGAAGTGTTCAAGGCGTGGTTGGGTGAGGCTCTGAGCAACCTGGTCTTGTGGAAGTTCTCTGCTCATGACACAGTGTTGGCATTATAAGGTCTTTAAGGTCCCTGCCAGCCCTGGCCATTCTGCATTTTTTTCTGTATTGGTGGAGGTTGTGTGATATAATACATTGTAAATTTAGATTAATGGTGTGCAGAGACATACTAAAAAACACTCACCTCAATGAAAACTGAAAATATGCTGAAACAATAAAAAAAAAAATCTTCAGAAGTCTCTGTTTACTGAAATGTGACATGAAAGTTAACAAACCAGATTTAGCCTTGTTGCAAAAGCAGAATGATTTCTAACACATCTGGATCACTCAGAAAGGCTGTTTGTGAACTCTGTGTAATCTTTTGGACTGTAACAAAATGTTGGAAATACCCAAAGCTTTCTAAATCAAGTGTTTCACGTTAATATTTAATATCAACATACATGAGCTATTTCCCAAATCAATTTTGCTTTCCCTCTTAGGAGTTGAGAAGAAAAAAAATAAACATTCCCTCACTACTATATGCACTGATAGTAGTAATAAGCTTCTAAGAGAGTCATGAGCTGTGACACTTAATCACTCTTTGTGATGAATGATTATTCTGAAGCGAAAGTCCTGCCACAACACACATTTCATTTGAGAGCTGTCACTGCACCATGTGCTCTAAACCTCAGTTCCACCAACTCCGTATCCAGTCAGTTCACTGAGGAAAAGGAACTATCCTTGACCTGAAAATGTCTGTGTACTTTTAGAGCATCTCAAGAATAAAGGGGATGCTCAGAGAGGTGGAAGGACCAGGCATGTGGAGCTGCTTGCTCGGGATTTGTCCCTGGCAGCTTTTGCCATCTTTCCTTTCCCCTGCCACCACGTGCACCACTTGGACCAGCAACACCAGATTGCACTCTGTGGCAGCTGATGAGAAGGATTTTTGTGGGCCTGAACACAGAAGGTGCCATAGCAAGCATCATAAATGTCCCATATTATAAAAATGACAAAAGACGAGGAAGTAGGAAAAGAGTTAGTCAGTGATGCTAATGATGTCCAAAGTTCTGCAGCAAGATCAGGACTCAGTGCTTCCTCACAGAAAGCAGAATGTGACTGAAATGAAGAAGAAGAAGAAAAAAAGGCTGCAATTTAAATGAAGCAAATGGCATATTAATAAGTTTTGGGGGGGTTAGGGGATTTTTCCCCATTCATTCAGGTCATAGCTGGCTTTACGATTAATCACTTTTCTGAGGAATTTATTTGTGTGTGTGCATTTTTAAAAATAGTGTCATTTGTAAGACAAGAATATGGGTAAGCCCCCAAAAAGTGACCTGCAACTGAGGCTTGCAATCATTTACATCTTAACAAGAAGAATCAGAAACTCCACGTTAGGGGTGCTTCCCAAGTGTTGCATTCCAAGCACTTCAGTAATACTGTGTATTCTGAAGCTCATATTTATTTTGTATTCAATTGAAAATCATACCAACAGAAGCAACATATTATGACAGGTTAATGTGGTTTCTACCACACAGTGCCACTGCTCAAGTGTTGTTTTCATTAGAATTTCTTTTACCTTAAAAATAGAGACCTATTTTGATAGTACATCTAGTCTGTCATAACAATAGAAGCCCAAGACCTGCTTTTCCAACTGTCTTTTCCTCATTTATGTAATTATTAAATACCTAAGTGTGCACTACATGATAGAAAATTTTAATCCTCTAATCTCTACATTTAATCTGTGATACAAATTCCTTGCTTTTCTCCAAGACTGCCCACTGCTTCCTACTGGGTGGGAATTGCTGTTTTTTTGGAGCAGGGTATAACATTCTCAGGAAGTTTGCTCCTGAGGAGTGGCCAGATCTGAAGTGTTGCAATAAATCTTGCAAACAGGCAACTATGACTTTAATCGTATTTTAATCTGTGCATGCTCAAATTGTACCATTGTTCTGAGCAATGGCTGTGTGGGATCTCTTATTGACCACTCCATCTGAAAAATGTATAGGACAATGTATTTTCCCCAAGAATATTGAGGAAAATAGTTTCTGGGGTTCACTAAAATTAAAAAGTCTCACTGTTTTGAGATTAGAAATCTTAACTGTTGTAAGAATTCTGAAGATGTAATGAGCCTTTCCCATAGCCCAACCTATTCATGATCACACCAAATTCCTCTGAAGGAAAACGAGCCATAGAGTTAAAGCTTTTTCACTGAACATTTTGTTCTGTGGTCACTTGTGCAGAGCGTTGTCTGCTATGGGACATACATTACGTGCTAAAGCTGAATATTCTTCGTAATTGAAGACAAAGCTCTTTTCAGAACTTCTCATCAGTCTCTGAAGAATGCTTTGTAGACACTGATGTAAATGTTTCCTGAGAACAGGGGGGGAATCCCCCCAAAAAAACCTCTCTGTCTGGAAGGAGAGTTCAGCCCAGCTAGTCAGAATGGGGATTTACTGGCCGGGGGCGGTGGTGGCTGGTGTGTGCTTTTGGGGGTTATTTGGTTCAGGTCTTGAACTGGAAGAGGTTTTAACGCAAGCCCTGCCTGTGCATCAAACCCACGGGAAGGACCTCGAGTACCGAGCGGGGTCGCGCCGGGTGGGAGCGGAGGCGGCGGCGGGGAGGGGCTGACCGGGACGGGACGGGACGGGACGGGACGGGATGGGGTTGGATGGGATGCGGTGGGATGCGGTGGGATGGGATGCGGTGGGATGGGGTGGGATGCGGTGGGTTGCGGTGGGATGGGATGCGGTGGGGCGGCTCCTCCGCCTCCCGCGGGGGCGGCCCCCGGGACAGGCGCTGCCGCGCTGCCCCCGCCGCGCTCCGGGGCCGGGTGAGGATTGCGGGGTCCCGGCCGCGCTTCCTCTGACACCTTCTAAAGACCCAACCCGGGACACCGCGTGTGGAGCCTCCGAGCTCCAGGAGCAGGGATAATTCTGGGCAGCGCCGAAAGGTTCTGCCCATTAACCCGACACCGCCCAGCTCCCGCGCAGGAGCGCAGCCCTTACTGGTTTCCAATTAATTTCATGCAAATTTACATTGTATTTTCTGCAAGCAAAGCCCTTGTAAGCAACATTTTAGGGTAAGGTTTACTCTCTTTAATTTCAGTCAAGGTGGTGAAAGATGTATTTCTTCCACCTTTGGGTTTCCTGAGCCTAGCTTGCCACAGCTCTGGATGTATTTTGTGTCCAGTATTCTTGTGAGCATTTGGCACGAAAGAGCTGAACAGCTTGTTGTTACTGGTTCCTGTTTCCCCCTGAAGCACACAGCACCTTTTTTTAATTTAAAGGAATAGCAATAAGTTAACTAGTTAACTAGTTAACCCCTAACTAATAGAAAATATTTGCTATTTAAAGTTTTCCTTTCAGTTACAAAGCTGCAAAATAGTATTAATTGTGTAGTCTTCACTCTTCTTGTTCTGTTAGAAGCTTAGAAGCTGTTACAGAATAAATACTTGTCAATTTATTCTGTATTAGTAATGCTCATGTTAGAGAAAATACAGGCACAGAGTGGGTTACTCTGTGTACCCAGGTTATTTTGTTTTCCCTTTTTGTGAGATTTATTTCTCAAGTAATAACAACCAGTTAGTCAGCTATTGGGTGGACAGGCTGAATAGATTCCAACTTTATAAATGCTAATGCATGTTATGAGTGGCCTTGAGTAATAATGGATGACAGTACAGCATTCAATCAGAGAGGACGCCTGAGCCACTCCAGTGTGACTCTGCTACGTGCTCTGGAGAGGACATGTGTGTTTCTTGATAATAGGAGAGAATGTGGTAAATGCAAAAAGCTCCTGGGGAAATGCAGCTTTGTTTTTCCAAAGAACATAGCAGGCAAAGCGTTAGAATCAGAGAATCATAGAAAGGGTTTGCTTGGAAGGGACCTTAAAGATCATCTAGTTCCAACATGCCCTGCTATGGACAGGGGCACCTTCCACCTAGACCAGGTTGCTCAGAGCCCTGTCCAGCCTGGCTTTGAATACCTCTAGGGCATTGACAACTTTTCTGGGCAACCTATTCCAGGGCCTTACCACCTTCACAGTCAAGAATTTCTTCCTAATATCAGATCTAATCCTCCCCTCTTTCGGTATGAATCCATTCTGCCTTCTCCTGTCACTCTAAGCCCTTGTAAATTGTCCCTCTCCATCTTTGTTGTAGCTCCCTTCAGGTACTGGAATGCCACCATCGGGTCACCTCAAAGTCTTCTCTTTTCCATGCTGAACAATCCCAATTCTCTCCACTTTTCCTCATAGGAGAGGTGCTCCATCCTTGTAGTCATCTTTGTGGTCTCCTTTGGACTTGCTGCAACAGGTCCATGTCCTTGCTGGAGGTGACTTCTCCTCCTAATTAAGTACCTTGACATGTGTGATGCCATACCTTCATTTATGAATTTTCTGGCTTTCCACTTCTGAGAAATCCAAGCCTTAGTCTGTGGACAGTTTGTAACCATTATTCAGAAATGGAGCTCTGCCATGGATCTTAAACTAGAAAAAGTGAAGCAGTTGTGGATTGATACTTAAAAAACTGAACGAGACAGCAGCAGTCCTCTAATCTGGTAGTGTTGAGTTAGCATGAATGATACTTGTCAGATGTCCCTGTAAGTATGAGCTGACATTTGTTTATTCCTTGCTAATTTAGGCACAAGCATTGTCTCATAAAGTTGTGCAATCCTTATTGGAAATATACAGTCACTTTTTCAACCAATGATGAGAATGAAAATTCATCTGCTCTTCGTTTTTTTAGTGTAATTATTTAATGTATACATTTGACATTTGGAAACTTTAGCTGAAATTAGTCTCTCTTAAATGTGTTTGTCACTAAGATTTAAATGGGTTCCAGTATATTTGTTTCATGTAGTGGAGGAGGAGGAGGGGAAGTAACATTTGAAAGTTATCACTGCTTGCCTAAAAGCATACAAATGCTACCATATGTCCGGAGGTTCTACATCATTTATTAAGATGAGAAAATAACCTAACCATTCATTCTTCGAACAAGATATCTAAAAGTGAAGTAGTATTTCCCTGAGAATGATATTGTGCAGTCTATTCAGTGTAGGAGAGGTAAGAGGGTTGATTATCTCGAGACACAATGTTGCCAAGGAGCAATAAATCGGGTATTTTTAAGCTACCCTGTGAACGGGAATACTTTAATGTACCAGCACCACTTGGCTTTCAGACTTGACTGAGCAGATATATTTTAAGATGTTTGTTACAGTGTATTTTTAATCTAACCTGCTTCCCAGAACATTTAATTGTAGAGGTGTCTCAGTGGTTAGCTGTCCTGGACTTAAGTGCAGGACACTCGGAGCCTGCAGGAAATCAAAAGATTCCTGGGCATGGGGTATAATAATGCTGCCAAACTTCGCTGCATCTGTGTCATGGGAGGACTGCTGTGGGACGGGAAGGTGCAAGCAGAGCTCCAGGAACACCTAAATGTGCCACCTGCCCTTATTTATAAATTCTGCACGTGTAGCCAGAGTGCCCTGGGAGTGCTGATGCTCCATGTGCAGGGACACCTTGGCTTTGGGAAGGGTTTGACTGCAGGATTGTCCTTGTGAAATGGAGCAATTTGGGTGTTGAAGGCAAGGGACATTCAATAACAGAGCTGATGTCTGACACGAAGGATGGCCAGACATGCTGAAAAGATCGTGCAGAGTTCCCAGTCTGCCCATTCAATTGTAGTAATGGCTGTGATGTGCCTCCCTTTACAAAGCAGGTGGGTGCATAAGAGAGGAAATGTTTGGGTATAGAAGGAGGGAAATCATCCTTGTGAACCTGTTAACTACTCTTGAAGCTTTCTTTTTTGGGGTGGGTTTGTTTTTGTTGTTTTGGGGTTTTTTTTGGTTTGTTTGGTTGTTTTTTTCCCCTTTAGCTGCTGCTCTGCTGTTGATGATCCCTCCTACACACACACATACACACACACACACATCCCATGCTGGTCCTTCCTCTCCAGCCACAGGTTGACAGGATTTCCACGGGAGTGTTTCACAACTGTCCCTGAGTGTGTGGGGGTGATAATCAGTCCAGGGATGTTATCTCCCAGTGCCATTTTTGCCAAGGCCTGAGAAAATCCTGTAAGCAAAGACTCAGCCAGCACAGCCTCTCATACAGTGGTGATTTCAGGGTGGATAACATGAGGATAAGGCAATCTCTGTTTTTTCTCCAAGTCCTGCCTAGCCAGATCGCCAGAGGATTTTCCTTAGGACAGGATAGCCAGCTTAGAGCAGAAGATTTAGTATTGCTGGAGAGCTTTTTGTTTGGAAGAGAATGTTTCTGTTGATCTTCTCCACATGTGTGCAGAGCAGTTCTTCAAGATGTCGTTTGTGCTAATTTGTTTTTGCTAGAGAAAAGGTTCTGCCCAAGCAGACTTGGCCACAGTCATGTCATAGCAGGCAAGGTATAAAATGGGGTGATGTACCCAGACCTGGCTGTTGAGGCAGGTCACAGGAGGTCAGCACTGTCCCTGCTTAAGCACCTGATTGCTGAGCAGGTCTGGGTCACCTGGCAACCCTGGTTTTGAATCTTGCTTGGCAGCATGTGCAGAGGGGTCTGGGCTGCCTGTGGAAGCTCAGAACCTTGGGTTAGGAAGTGAACTGTCTCAGCTCTGTGCAGGAGGAGCTGACTGTTGGTTTGTTCTACATCTCAATTCCAGGTGAAGTCTTGCTGGGAGCTCTCCAAGCCAGGCTCCCCATGTTTTGTTGGGCAGCTCCTTGCAGGGTTGATTGTGCTGGCTCTTTTGATCACTTATGTGACACACAGGGGTTGGAAAGAGTGATATTACAGACCAGACTCTGCTTTTTAAGGTGTGTGTTGGCAGTTTTGTTCAACAACTTTCAGGGACAGTCATGCACAGCTGTCCAGGCTGCCTCTGGTGCACCCTGTGGGGAGGAACCAGTTGGATCCTCAGCTTTCCACCTTTTATCTTCTAGCAAGAAGTCTTACTCTTTCTTTCTTTCTTTCCTCCTTTCCTCCTTTCGTCCTTTCTTTCCTCCTTTCTTTCCTTATTTTTTCTTTCTCTTTCTTTTTTCTTTCTTTCTTTCTTTCTTTCTTTCTTTCTTTCTTTCTTTCTTTCTTTCTTTCTTTCTTTCTTTCTTTCTTTCTTTCTTTCTTTCTTTCTTTCTTTCTTTCTTTCTTTCTTTCTTTCTTTCTTTCTTTCTTTCTTTCTTTCTTTCTTTCTTTCTTTCTTTCTTTCTTTCTTTCACATTTCTTTCTTTCTTTCACATTTCTTATCCTTGCACTGCACACAGAAGTACAGGTGTGTTGTCAAAGTTGTATGCAGATTATTTAGCACAGTGAAGTAACTACAAGATATTTGCACATGACTCCAGAGATGGAGGAATTCAGTGCTGGCTGAGCAATACAGCATTTCTCAACCTTAGTGGCAAGGGTATTTTGTAAGGTGTTTTTTTATTTTTCCCTCAGTAATAGAGCTTGATTTGTTTGAACTTTAATAGTTGGGGTAGAAAAAGGCAACTGGCTACATCCCATTTTTCAGCTCAGAGAACTTAACACAGAATTACTGCTTGTAAATTTTAAGTGATGTTTAGATTGTTAAAGAACAAAGTGATTAAATTATATGATTTGGATCCTCTGAAGTCTTTCTAAAGATCTGAGTGTTGTTTGGTTTCGGTATGCTTGCTTTAGTGTTTGGTTAGGTCTCTTCATAAACAAAATACAAACATTATCTTTATTACTCACAGTGCTGCTGCATACTTGCGGTTTAGGTTTTGCCAACTATTTGCATTGTATAGCCACAGACTCTGTCTGGGTATAAACAAACACAAAGCCTTTCTGTTCCTATCAGGACTTGTTTTTTTCTATTAGGAGCATTAGTGTATCATTAGGTAGGGAGGTAAGATTATGTCTGTGTGTGTGTGACTCTCCTTGAGTCTGAAGTGGCAAAAACCACATCAGAATAGATTTACGTGTGTCTTATTAGCCATGAGCACCCACAGCATGATTAATGCTCTGCAAGAGAGACAGACAAGGCTGTCTCTGCCCCTAGAAGCTCATAGTCTAGCACTGATAAGACTTGCCTTGTAATTTAGGAGGTGTGAAATTAATTTTGCGTTTATTAGTATTGTGACCCTCCTCTGGATGCAGTTCTGGGGTGCAGAAGCCATTGTAGGCACATGAATCAGCCTGCACTGGCTTCACTAATCCATGCAAATCAAATGCCTCCTGTTAGCTCTGTAAGAGGTGCCAGAGCAGAATTGTCTGTTCTAGGACTTCTCTCTCCTGGAGCATGCCTTGAAACAAATTTCAAATAATGGGTTTCGGGGCAGGCTAATTTAAAAGCTCACATGTGCATCCATTATGAACTCACCAAAACTCATAATCTTGGACTGCCTATTAAATTTAACAGGGCAGGAATAAAAAAATGCACTGGAGGGCAAGCAATAGTTTGTACCCATGGCCACACTGTGCCTATGAATTTTGAAAGAAAAAAGATCTATATTTTATTACGAGTGGTGTGTTATGTTCCTAACTACAACTACCTTTTCCTCACATCCCCACACACTCCCCTTCCTATAGCTTTTCATCATAGGATTGGAGAGACAAAAATGTGTAATTGTGCAGAAGTATTTGTTCTTTGTTCTTGATCATGTTCCCATCCCATGCTTCAAATTGTATTTGCAAGTGTTGGCATTTTCAAATGGAATTTCCCATCATCTTTTCTTGAACTGTTCCAGCAATTCTGAAAATGTGAAGGATGTGTGACTTTTTGAAAGCAAAACAAAATTTCAGTTTTCAAAGGCTACTTTCAGAAATATTTCTTAAGCCATTAAAGTAAATAAATAGTAGTAATATGTGTACTCACTTAAAGCTATTGCATTTACAGGAGGTTTTCTACAAAAAATCAGTGGTGTTTAGATAGATCCCTAATGATTTTGCTCAGTGCATATTATATTCTGTACTTGGATAAAAATTACTCTCTGCCCCTAATATGGTTTTGTAGCCAAGTGCCTGGATAGAAGGCTCTGTTTTAAATTTGTCACTGAGACTGTTGAGAAGAGCTGGTAGAAAAGATATGGTCTAGCAGCTGCTTAAAAACCTCATAGCTAAAATACACAAAATGATATTGCATATAGTAATAATATTTAAAACATGGTTAATATCTGGGACTGAGGTGTAAGAGCTTTTCTGTTTAGTGGCTGAGAATGTAACTGCTCTGATCAATATTGGTATACAGTGATTTTTTGCCAAAGAAAAATGTCCTTTTCCTTTCTGTGCCTTTCTAAACATCTGCAAGAAATGGCAGCTATTTGCCATGGAAAGCTGGGAATTAACTTTACCAAGTGATGTATATCATCTATGGGACAGTTAAAAGTCCCTGCTAAGTTTTGCCATTGTGTGCCAAAATAAGGAGGANTATCATGACATGTATCTATAACAGTTTCTACACAGTAGTTGAGAAATAATTTAACCAGAAATGTAAAAAAGCCCAACAACCCACAGCCTGTGGTAATCTATTGTGTAATAAATAAAGATGACCACAGCTATGGTAAAAATGCTGGTTTATCCTTCAGGAAGAGATATTAAGCATCTTCTCTGGTTAGCTTCTGGCAACTTGCATTTTATTTCTACTTGGAGCTTATTCTTCATTGCAAGTAAAATTAGGGAACATCAGTGATTTTTGTCGTGAGGAAAGTGAGGGGGAATTGGCCTTCTTTGAGGTTGTGAATATAAAGAAAAAATTTGTGTATTCTTATTATACCATCAGACCATCTCAAAATACTGGTTGCCACAATGACACTGATCTCTTTGCAGGAGCATTTCTATTGCTGTGTTTTGAGGGATTTTTAAGGTTTATTGGAGAGTTTCAGTTGCTGTGTTTTGGAGAGTGTTTGGGTGCCATTGTCTAGTAATCCTTCAGTCCTGCATGGTTATTTCAAAGACGTCTTCTGAGTTATTTTGTTCCCCCTCACATGTCCTGCATGTGAGGTGAGACTGTGAGATGCTGTAAGGCTGGGATAATCCACATGGGATGTCTTGAATCTGCCTCTCACCAAGCACTGCAGAGTTGTCTGGGCTTTTGTCCCACCTGGCAGAGGCTTGGGTGAACCCGGGTGCTGAGTGATGCTGATAAAAAAGGAGAAACAGCTTCCACGAGGCAGCAAGGAGGTTGTTGGGTCAGCAACTTCGTGTTTGAGATGGTCAGAGGGGGTCTTCCAGAACAGCTGAGGGCATTCCATTTTCTTCCTTCCCCCTCACACCACTGGAAAGTCACAGCAGCTGCAGTGGGCTCGACAGAAGTTTTCTCCCTGTCTGGGAATCGCGTCCCTAAGGCTGGTGGTTCAGCTGAATTCCTGAACATGCTGTATACCCGTCCTTTATACAGAGAGTTTTACTGGGCACGTGCAAGAGAATTACTATGGGAAAGATCTGGAGCTGTTTAGGGGGAGGAATTGATTCCAAATGATGCCTTGCTGTAGCTTTATTGTGTTTTTCAGACAGGGAATTAAATAGCATTTTCTCCATACTAGAAGCTTGGAGGCAAAGGCTCACTAACTTTTTAGCTATCAAAATCAGTGGTTCCTTACTACTACAAAAATACATATATCCTTAGTTATCTATTTACCTAGTAATTAATAATGCATGGGCTTGTTCCTAAGTATTTATGTTGGCCTCTTTAAAAGAGGTTTTATGGTCTAAGCCCCTTACACTTTTCCCAGTATCTCATGGTTAAATGGCTGTTCCAAAGTGTAAAAAACCCAGTGTTCAATGCTCATTTTTCCCTGCCCTTATCTCAGTCCTACAGGAAAAGACAAAGGGATATTGAGTGTTTTTCTGTTCGGCTTATTCTCTAAATAAGTTGTCTTTATTAGAATGCCTAATAAAACATCTGTGCTCAAGTGGTAAATCATGTATCCCCTGGAATTGCATCCTTGAGCTAGTCCTGACTGAAGAGACTACATGTGGTCAAACATCTAATTTTCATTATTAGCAGCAGTCTTTTTACCACTGGAGCAAAAGGGCATCTAACAGATGAAGAAAGATTTTGTTCAAAGATGCTTATCTTTTCCTTGTTATAATAGGAAAAAAAAATTAAATGGAAGAGGAAAGTAATTGTAAAGTTTTAATTCCTGTGAATTTTTTAAATGGATTATATCAATTAACAAAATTGCTGCATCTTACAGCAGAAACTTTTTACAAGAAGGCAGTAATTGTAATTAATTTTTAGTCTGTGCCACATATTTGATGATAGCTCTGATTCATGCTATTATATTCTCTCTTCCTTCACCCACAGCAAAACAAATTTAATTTGATTCATACCCTTAAAAAAAAAAAAAAAAAAAAAAGGCAAAATTACTCACATGGTTATGATTCAGCTCTTGGCATAAAACCCTGTCCTCCTCCATCCTCCCCTTCTCCCACCCAAACCTCCCCCACCCTCACCCACTGTATATTTATGTCACCGTAGTCTGAAAAAGTTGATTTAGAAACGGAGCAAATGAAATCCTTCTTCAAGCTGCCGTTTTACTTTGGTTGATATTAGTCTAACAAGACTTCTTTTCCACAAGTGCCATAGAGGCAGCAGCAGTACTTTGGTTCTCCTGTGGCTTTAGCAGACAACAGCACTGCATTGGCCTTGAGTCGTGCTTGCTTTTAGCAGCTCAGCAGAGCTGAAGCGATGCTAAAATTGGCCAGGTTCTTGTATTTGTGAGTCTATCTTTGGAAAAAAATAAGTCTTTGAGAAAACCGTATATAGGGATCTTTTGTTGAAGTGGAACACCAGAAGACCTTACTTTAATATAATTTGCTCCTTAATTTGTCTTAATTTTAAAAATTAAGAGGGAGCAGCAATTTAAATTTAAATTTAATTTTTAACTTAGCAAGCTTTTTCCCAAGAAGAGATAAAAGCTGCAGTGCTTTCATTACACAAATGTGTAGCAGTGTGCTGTGTTTCCTACAGGCTTGTGCCAGATTCTGCTGTGGATGGGTGGTGGAAAGCTCCTGTCTTCACCCACCGCTGGAGACACAAATGTTACACTTCTGCCCATCATTGTATCTGACGAGCCGTGTTCCCTCAGAGCTGAGTGCTGAGCGCAGCTCAGGTTCTGTGATCAGACACTGCAAGCATTCAGAGGAGATGTTTTATACATGAAAAAGAGATGTTTACAGAGAGCTGGTGTGTAGAGGCGATGCAGTCCAACAATCCCACTGGAAATTAGGAGCAGCTCAGAGCCTCTGAAAACTGACGTGTGTCATGTATATAACACTGAGCACGGAGGGACTGCCTGCACACAGATGCTGTGAATCAGGCACAGCAGGTACCATAACTTGCATAAGCTGGTGGGAAAAAGTCATTTTCAGCCAAGCATGCTAATATAGCCCTTCCACTTTCACAAAAAAAGAGACAAATAAGGGATACCTTAAGTGTAAATATCGAAGAGAATTGAATTTTAGGGGTCACTTTTTTTTGTTTCTTTGTTTGGCTTTTTTTAATAAAAAGGTTCTCAGAGCCTGGATCACTTGTTTACGCGAAGGAAAAATAAACAAACATGGACTTGTTCACTTTCTCGTTAAATAATGCATGTTTTTTTTATATCTGTGCTTACACACTTTACTTTTTCAATAATATCGACAGAGATCTGTAGGGGAGAAAAGAGAAAATTAATTTCTTCCTCCTCTCCCTAACATCCTCTGCTTCTGCATGGTGCTATAATGGAATGATACGTACATTCACACGCGACCGTGGTCTGTGACTTCGCCTGGTTCACACGTCCCAGTGGTGATGGGAGCTTCCCCGTGGGCTGGGCTCTTCCCCTCCGGCAGAGGAGGGCCTTCAGTGCAATTAGCATTGAGGGTGGTGTCAGCTTACCGGGGAGCTCACTCCCTTCCTCAGGGAAACACGAGAGTTGGAGCATCTGCTTTTTTCCCCAGTCATGGGGTGACTTCCACATCTTCAGTCCTGGTCACAAAGTACTGTTGTAAATAAACCTGACCTAGAGTGACAAGTGGTCTTGCACATATGGTCTCTGTGTTGCCTTTTCCTCTCCCTCTCCTGCCTCATGGCTTTATGCAAGATAGGAACTGTCTCACTTGGGCTGTCTAACTCCCTTGGGGAGCAGGAATCCCTAAGGCGTGCTGGGTGGTGGCCTTTGGCAGCACTGTGGAGTGCTGAAATCTTGACAGGATCAGTGTCTCTCACCTCTTGTCAGCTGGATGGTGCCTGTGTCCAACACCAGTGGCCAGTGTCCAATACCAGTGTTGTCCTGCCCCATGCCCCACACCAGTGACCAATGTCCAGTACCAGTGTTGTCCTGCCCCATGCCCCACACCAGTGACCAATGTCCAGTACCAGTGTTGTCCTGCCCCATGCCCCACACCAGTGACCAATGTCCAGTACCAGTGTTGTCCTGCCCCATGCCCCACACCAGTGACCAATGTCCAGTACCAGTGTTGTCCTGCCCCATGCCCCACACCAGTGACCAATGTCCAGTACCAGTGTTGTCCTGCCCCATGCCCCACACCAGTGACCAATGTCCAGTACCAGTGTTGTCCTGCCCCATGCCCCACACCAGTGACCAATGTCCAGTACCAGTGTTGTCCTGCCCCATGTCCAACACCCGTGACCACTGCCCAGTATCAGTGTTGTCCTGCCCTTTGCCCAACACCAGTGACCAACCTCCAGTCTCAGTGTCGTCCTGCCCCTGCGGCCAACACCAGTGACCAGTGTCCAGTACCAGTGCTGTCCTGCCCCTGTGTCCAACTCCAATGATGAGCATCTCAAAAGCAATCAGGCAATTTATCCGTCATGTTTGGACCAGGACACAAACAACAGAGAAAGGGGTCTCCTGAGGAAATGGTCAGCAGAGGGAGAATAGGTGTGAATTTTTGTCTGTGAGGGTGCATAGAGGAGGGTGAAGAAAACAGTGCCTTCCCTCTCAAGCTCCTCATTCTCTGCCTTCCTGCTCTAGTTGAGTTTCTATGTTAAAGCACCCAGAGAACACAACAGAGGGAATCTAGATGAACTTCAGTTGTGTCTGAATGGCCAAGCTGCTGAAATTAAGCCATCACTGCCAGTAATTCAGTGATGCACCTTTCTGCATTCTCATTCTGAAGCAGGATAAAAGTCTCAGCCTCTGACCCTCAAAAAACCACCCAAAAACCCTACCACCACCAACTATACTGACTTTACCAGAGAGTATTTCCCAACAATGAGGACGATGAAAGCACTTCTTACCCCATTAGAGACCAGCTGCTATAATTTTTCAATGTTCTGTTTTTGCCACATAGAAGGTGGCTGTAGATGATCCAGCTCAGCACTAAGTTGGAATGACATGCACAGTGTGCTCCAGGAGATGTGGCATGAGATAGGAAGCCAAGAGCTCCTTAGGTGCAGCTCACTTCCTGATGGAAACCGCTGTGATGTTGGTCAAGACATTTTAAGTATTCCTGGCCTCTTATTTTCTAAAGGAGAATAAAGACTGCCATTTCACAGGGATATTATGAGGATTTACCTTAAAATGTGCTTCTGAAGTATTTATAATGGTTAATCAGCTTTTCCATTATGGAGTACTTATGTTATTTGGCTGGCTTCAGCTACACGAATTCACACAAATGCTATACATAGAATACTTTGGTGGAATATTCTGTGTTTGGCTCATCTGAGTCACGGTTTCCATTCAAAAAGAACTGATTGTTTCAATCTAAATTATTTTCATGAAGAACCTCGTAATAAATGCTTCGGGAAGAACTCAGAGATGGAGTGTGATAAAATTGTTAGTATAAAATATCTCCTCAGAGTTGAAGGCAGATATGACTGCTGCCTACCAGCAAGCTGCAGAATGGAAGAATGGGGGCATTTGTGGTGTAGCACAGGAAAAGGAAAAGCACTGTTCTAGCAAAGAGAGGACAATGCAGATCACTTCATTTTGTGCCAGCAGCTGGCCCTGAATAAGTTTAAGATGGAAATTTTGGGGAAAAAAAAAAAAAGAAAGGTCTAAACCATCAGAAGCAACTTCCCGTACAACTTTCAATTGCAGGAGCTGTGAGGAAGCTGGAACTTTTTTCAAGGTGGGGATACAGTCACATTTATAAAGTCCTCAGAGAAGTGTTGGCTGGTTTGCTTTCCAGTTCCTAATTTCTGCAGCTCCACCTGTTATCTTAGGTCTCATATTCAATTCTGTGATCTATCATTAAAGGTCCAGTGAAGGTGGACAGTGCATCTCTCATTTTTTATGTTAATAGAAAATCCATGGCTCTTTTAAGAGAGATTTATTCACTGTCTGCTAAGAAGATGGAACATGTTATTCTCCAAAAACTAATCTGTCCGTTATTTAAAATCACTTACTGGCGCAATGTTCATAGACAAGATTTATAAAGTATTCTGATCTCTTTATTCTAATCAAATAATTCTAAATTAAAGATTAAAAGTACCCCCAAAAGCTTAAAACATGTGATCATTTTCTTTATAAAAATTACAGTAGATGAAAAAATTATACTGAATTTTGTATGTACACAGTGTGAACTTTTTATTAAGCATCTGCCTTTAATTAAACACAACATTTTTTTGTTATCCTCATGCTATTCTAGGATAGGATGTTTTTGTCATTTTATGGTTTCGTTGGTCTATGGAATAGTCCAAAAAATTTGAAAATGTGGTTAGATTAGTTTTCCTTTGGGTTTGACCTCAGTAAACTTATCTTGTGGTCCAACTAGATTTCTCTTTACTGTATTTGTTACCTCAAGACAGTTGTGTGTTTGATTAATACAATGTGAAAAAGAGGAGGGGGTGGGGAAGGAATTGGGTGTTTTCTGTTCTGTGGGGGTTTTTCCCCTACCCCTGAGAGCAACTTTGACTCATTCCTCTAAGAGATCCTACTCCCCGCTGCTAAAGAGGGCTGTTGTTCTGTGGAACAGGAGGGTGGGGGAGAGGCGACTTGAGTCATCTCGGCTGGTTTGTCCTGGCATACGTTTCCTGCCCATAAATTGGGATTGGCAGGGCTTGTCAGTGGCAGGCAGCCTGGCCGTTGTTCCGCTTGTGCCTTGGACGGCGTTTGCTGCACCCGTGTGATGTTCGCGGCCACACGTGTTTCTTCAGGGCAGGAAAACGAGGATACAGCGTGGCTCGATGGCATCCCAGGCAGGCGCTCGGAGGTGTTGGCCTGTGTTCCGTACGGGTTTGTGGGCAGGTGAGGTTTTCAGCATTGGTTTTCAGCAAGCCTGTTTTTATACACTGTTCTTCTTTTATACACTGTTTATACACGCGTTTGTCTCGCGGGAGCCTTTTCTGGCACGGGGGGCTGTTAATTGCCAATGGCTCAATAATGCTTTTCAATAATTCCGTTTCTATATGGACTCGTGTCATCCGCCGCGCGCAGAAGTTTTTCAGAGCAGTGCCGGCACATCGCTCACCATATCAGCCTTTGCTTTGCGATCCTCTTCCAGCTTATACTTAAAAACATATCTGCATACTCTTGTATATATATAGGTAACAGACAGGGCTTCTTTGGCGGTGAGGCGGGAGGTGCCGCTTTGCCCTCGGCGGGGGGAAGCCAGCGAGGCGATGGCCGCGGTGGCTGTGTAAACCCCAGCTCGGGGGCGAGGATTAGCGTAATGTGCGCCAGACATTCCTCCCGCGGAGATGCTGGCCGGTGCTGAATGCGGCCGTGTCTGTGTGAGGCGAGGGAGTTTCCTGCTTTAAATCACCGAGCAGGCTCCGGCTGGGCGTTCCCGCTCCCGCTCGCTGCCCTTTTTTCCTTCCCCCTCAATGAGTGTCCTTTGTGTAACCCCGCTAATTCAGAAAATTCTCCGCCGTAATTGGAACTGCCCCGTCACGTGGCCGCCGCCCGCCGATTGGCCGCCCTTAATTGGCGGGTCGCTATAAGAGCGGAGCGNCGCACCGCCCGGGCCGCCCTCTCCGCCCCCCGGCCCGGCCTGGGCTGCCGGGAGCCGCCTGTCAGCGGGAAGCGCCGCCGGGCTCGGGTGAGTGCGGAGCGCAGCCCGCGGGAGCGCCCGGCCCGCGGAGCCGCCTCAGCCCCGTGCGCGGCGCTGGGGAAGGAAGGGGCGCACCTGTGGGGCGCGGGGGGGAGCGCCGCGGGTGCTGCCGCCTCCCCGCCATTCTTCTCGGCGAGGGGGAAGTTCCTCGGAGGTTTCTCGGAACACCGTCTGGATAGAAGTACCCCCTAGCACGTGTGTCCGCGACTTCCTTGTCGCGGGGGAACTCCTTTCTCCTTCCCCCGGGGGTGGGAGCGGGACCGCGGCGTTCAGGTGCGGGCGGTGCTGGGCGAAGGGAGGGTCCCCGGTGTGCGGGGGTCCTGCCGGAGGGGGAGGCTGGGGCTGCAGGCGTTGCAAGTTTGCTTTGCCATTGTTTTTCGTGTGTGGAAACTGAAGTGACTTTAAATCACGAGCTAAGCATGATCGCTCTGCGTGTTAAAACTAGATATAACTTCCCACGTGCCTGTTACTTAATATCCTCTCAGTGTTTAGGAAAAAAAAAAAAGTAATGTACTTCAGAGACACGATTCTCTTCAAAGCACAAATATAGCGATATATAAATATATATAGATATTCAGAATGTTGGTTTTTACAAGACTTCCGAAGATAGTGTGATTCTAGACATCATGTTACCGTGCGCGTATAAAATAATTTCTTTCAATTATATTTCGATACGGTACATTAATTGCTACATTGAAAACTGCCTGCAAGTCAGATGGGGATCAGTAGTGCCTGTAGATACCTTGTAGACCTTGCGTTTGGCCAATAAGTAAAGAATGGTTATATTATGTGGAAATTGTAACCTGTGCTTCAAATCTGCTGTTAAGCTTTGTAAGCTTTATTTTTACTTTCTTTTTGAGATGTAACTTATTCAACATGCACATGGAAACATCTTTGGTTACAGGTTAAAAGTGTTATGCAGAGTATGGTCTTCTCTGTCTATCTTCTTCCGATGCATAAAATGCTGTTTCTTATTTTTAAATCTCTTGCTTTCATCTGTCTCGGATCCCCCTGCGAAGATTTTTCCAAAAAGGGAAAAAAGAAACTAGCTCGTGTTGAGATTACATTTCTGTTATGAAGCTTGTCTTAATTGTTCAAAGGCCTTTCTCTCTTTCCTAATACAATTTTCGGAAGCTCTTTGAACAATGCTGTATATAAAAATAGAGCTCAAGGTTGTTGTGTAGCTAAGTTTATTGCAAAAATGAGTAGGAAATGTCTAATAAGAGAAGCAATAAAAAGAAGAGATGGTGAGATAAGCGTGTCTTCCAGAGGAACTCTGGCTTCACAATTCGGGAAGAGCATAATCCAACTGCTATCGGAGTCTCCTCCTTAGCTCAGGTGTGGCTGGGCACTATCTGAGGGAAGTGTTCTGTTTTCAGGCTTCAGCACACAGCTCTGAGATTCTGTGATTGTGGTGGGGCTGGGGAGCAGCTCCCTGCAGCTGGGTACGTTTTTACTTATAGATTTACCAATTAAAATTCCAGAGGAAGAATTCATAAGGTTAGCATTCTTCCCAGAGGTCCCCCTGCTCCCTTCCCCCCGCTCTCCCAAAAATAAAAAGCACATACTACTCTGTTTAAGTAGTCAGTGCTTGAAAAAAATTTAACTGTAGTCGATTTGTTGTCTGTTATTAAAATGATCAGTCCCCTCCCACTGGGTTTCGCTCACCTGTTTTGAAATACTTGTACGAGGTGAGGGCTGACTGATTTAAGCATAAGCTGATATTTTGAGAATTAAATAAACATGTTCCAATCAAATTCTGTTTAGATCATGTCTGTTACTTGTACTTTGGTTTGTGTCATACTGTTGACTGTTCCAGTTTATTCATTAAAAAAACCCCTTACGTTTTGTACTATATGATCTCATGCAAAACCACATTTTACTCTCATTCTGTTAGTAAGTTTTTTTAGTCTGATTTTTGTGAGCATATGTAACAAAAATATTGGTTTTTAAAAAGAAAATGCCTGGAATTACAAAATGCTTTGGGGGAATCTGAAACTTTAACTGCAACAAGTAAATTTTGTTATGTGTCATAATAACAGTTTTTACTGATTTTTACTAGTGGTGTTGCCTGACTGATGTAGAGAAGGGCAAACATGAGGAATGCATAAAATTAGTTTTTTGGTGGGGATTGTTGTAGTTCTGTGTCACTTTAGATGCTGAAAGGGTGGCTGGTTCACCTCTGTCCATGATTTATTCACTTGCTTGGTAGCACTTCAGCAGCGTGTGGACCCTGTGCAACATTTTGGTTGTGTGGATGGCAAGACAGCGTGGAGGTGCCTGTGCATGTGTGACAGAGCAGCACTGCATGGTGACACCCAGAATTGTCAGATAGCAGCAAGTTCCAGACTCAGTAATTTGGATGTTCTTAAACCATGTGCTGGTGCATGTCACATTCCTCTCCTCTTTCACACATAACACGCACCAACCTCCTGGATACTGATAATGCTTTGTGACTAAATGGGTTTTTTTTGAATGAGAGAGCAGAAATTGTTACAATAGCTACAGTGAGCCATGGGAACTTAAAATGTGTGGTGTGTACCACCCTCACCCTGTAGCATCTTGAACTGGTTGGATTCCATAGGTCATTTCAGTGTCTGGACAACACACATGCACACTCCCAAGTGTGGCAGTGAGGGATTGCTTTTGGCAGTACCTGGTTCCCCATCTCTTTGACATTACTCTTTCCCCTGCCCAGGAATTGGGGGCTGAGTTAGCTGTTGCACTTCTAGTTAGCCTCAACTTAGGGGAAGATTTTAATAGGCCAGGATGCTTGTTTCCAGTCCCTGAAGTTATGTTACATTTATTATGTGGCAAAGGAAGAAGGAGCTGCCCTTTAGATTACTTTTCTTCGCTGCAGTTCTTAGAGCAAATATTTCCTCTTTATATTCTAGTTGTATTGAGGTTTGAAAACTGGCTTCTTTACATGGAATCTGTTCTCTACTAATGCAGAAACACTTTGTTCATCCATCTGTAATTTTAGTACTGCAGATAGCTCTTCTGCCCCTATACTTGTTAGAATTGCAGTGTAACATGAATGAAGTAGTTTTCTTTGTGGGTTATCATGTTTGATTGGTTCTTACAAATTACTTGACACAGCTGAAAATTGAGCCTGTGGTACTTGTTAGCTTGGGATTTGTGAGAAAGATGAAACATTTTTCAAAAGATGTGCGTAAGAGATGTAGCAATTTTATAGGCTTGTGATAGGCTGTTAATATTTCTTTAAATGTCTTATTGAAAATCCTCAGCACCAAAAAAGTAAGTTAAACCTAAGCTGCTGCATGGACAGACTGAAGAGAAGTGCATATCTAAATCCTCCTATCTCCTACATATGATAAATGTGATTTATCATTGGTTTCAGTTCATAATGCCAGAACATCATCATCAACTCATTTCTGTGAAGATCTTGTATTGCTCATAAAGGCTGATGAGCAGTAGAGATTTAAATAAGTGATTTACTGGTACAAATAGCAATATCTTAAAAGTTCAACAGTCCCAGACAGAAAATCTGCTTTTATGGTTCTGTGGATGATGTAAAGTTCAAGAATGAATTGACTCAAGCAACCTTCCGGAGTTTCTGGATGGCTTTGAAGTTGATGATGGAGTGATGACCTACAAATTGTTCTTTCACATTCACACCTTCTGTCTGGCACATAGGAGATTCTCTGGACCACCAACCTGCCCGAATGGTTTGGCTGACAGTTTTTAAGCAGATCCTGATGGCTGTGCTTCTGACCTCTTCTCAGAGATAACTGACACGGGCCTGTTGTGCAACTCCCAGCAGAAAAGCTTGCCTTGTCTAGGCTTGCCTAACAATACAGATGCTGCTGAATCTGACTGTTCCTGGTGATAAATTTGAACTGAAACTATTTGTCCAAGAAGAACACTTTAAACCTCCTTTTCAAGTTTGTGTACTATTATAACCCCACAGTGTCTCAAAAGTCAGATCATCGTGTTACCCAAAAAGAGATTTGGAAAGGTGGGACTGGGTGTGGCTCACAGAAATTATCCCTTTTTTTGAGTCTGATTTCTTTATAAAGGTGAAAACTTTTGTCTTTGACTATAATATACAAGAGTCAGGTATGCTGATATGCTGTTGTAAGCATCCAAGTTTAGGGAAGAAGCTGTAGCTGTTCTTGTAAAAAATTATACTATATTGGCACAGCTCAGACTATATATTATAAGATGAGGTATTGAACCAGGGAAACCAATGATCTGACAGAATTATTGCCTAGAAAAACTGAGCAAGCAACATGTTTCTCAAATGGAAATACTTGCTGACTTTTTGTTTAGCCCCGTTCAGATTCTTCCCTAGTTCTAAAATGTGCTTTGTTTCTCTGTGAGAGCACAAGTGGACTCTAGAACATCTCAACCATCAAAAAGTAAGTCTTCTAAGCCAAGCTCTTACTAATGTTTGCGTCCATGTTGAAAATTTCTGGCTGTCTCCAAAGATTTTTGTAGATGAGGGAGAACAAAACTCCCTTCATTTTGCAAATGTGAGCTCTTACTCGAGTTACAACAGTACACGCTTGCTTTTAGTATTAGGCAGTGATGCAACCCTCGCAGCGACTCTGCAGACTGGAGTTATTCCCTACATAATGAGATATCAAAGTCATCATCCTGAAAAAAATTATTTTGGCCTTCTAATAGTCACTCTACGCTCCATCTTTACAATAATGCTGCCTAATACATGTGCAAGCATCTTTCTGCAGAATTTTGGGTTCCTTTTGCACACCAGTTTGTGCTCTTGAAAAGTTATGCTCTGTACTTATGTGATGAGATTTGTCTGCTTCATAATCATCGTGAGCCAGATGTTTCACTTTTCTTCACCATCAGAAATATCTCCTATAAATAGATGCATAGTGCTGTACAGTTTTGTAGCTGTCTTGGTCATGGTGAAACTGCATGTTTATAAATCAGTGCTCATTTTAAGAGCAACATCTGGTCTAAATTTTGTAGCCAGCTGTTCACACCTTAAGGAAAACATCACAGGTCTGGATGGCTTGTGAATAATTAAATATTTGTATTTTACTAATCTTTTGGTGCCCTTGTCTAACAAGTGTGGGGTTGGGCAATACATTTGAAATGATTTCTAATGGCAACCACCTCTATTCTCTACCTTCATTGCAAATACTTGGAGTAGTTGTTCCCTTGAGAGGCACATTTTGCTTTGCCCTTTTAACTTATATGGGGGGGAAGGGAACAGATATTAAAACCCAGAATGACGACATTTCAAAGACCAAACTTTTATAATGCTTATGCCCAATCCTACTTTAAATGTCAGGCTTCGTTAAAAATTATGGTATTGTGGTAAAGAAGGTTCAGCCTTTGGAGATGTGCTTTACTGAATGGGGTTTGAATGCTTTGAATGGGAGATGGCCACGTGAATGTGGTCATGTGATATCATTCGTGGTTTTGGATAAAAACTGGAGGTATTTGCCAGTATCTACCTGCACATACAAAGGGGAAGATTGTGTGCTAGCAAGCTAGAAAAAAAAGGGTGAAAAATTTGGGAATACGAGGAGAAAAGAGAGTTGACCATTCTGATTGTTTCAGGAGGCATCTGCGGAAATTAAAAGAATTGAAAAATTGATGGGTTTTGAAGTATTGCCTTGATTCATTTAACATGTGGGAAGAGTCAACTTTTAGGCAAATTTTGCGAGTTGTACCCAAATTCACTAACTAGTAAGATGACAGCCTTTGAATGGAGGAGATCCTTATGTAGCAAATATTTAACTCCTCAGACCTATGGCTTTGGTTAAGCTTCTGGATGAATTAATGAATATATAAATATTCATCATTAATGACTATGTCTGTAGCATCACTAATCACTTATCAGTGCACAAGTCTCTTTAAATCGGTTTAGCATGTCTCTTGTAAAGCTTGAGTGTGTTTAGGTTCCTGATAAAGCACTGACTTCTCAGTAAGTAAATGAGGGTAAAAGCATTCTGCTGGATATGTTTTATGTGTGCCAGTGGTAATCAATTTGCACTGTGCTTACAAATAGACTTCTTTTTGGGAGCCTCCTCTTGACATAGTCCCTAGTGAGGGAAAAAAATGAGATTATCATCTGTAATTAGTGATTCCAATTTACCTCTAACAGAAAAACCAGCCTCCAGGATGCCAGCCCCCTAAGCAGGCAGGTATTTTGCCCTGTGGAGTAGCACAGGGATGAGGTGCCAGGGTTGGTGGCAGCAGCTGAACCGGGCACGCTGTGACGGGGCTGAGCTGGAGCCCTGGCCGGGAGAGCGCCGCGCCTCCTCCGAAATTCCTCAGGGGAGGAAGGAGTGGACGGGAGGCCTCCCTCCCCACAAGCAGCTGTGGAATGAAGATGAAATCCAATGTTTATTCTTTCCCCCGGAAACTATAGGAAATGTAGCACTCACGTACGTTGCATAATAGCGTTTGCAGTTGTCACAGGGAAAGCCAGAGCATGGCACAAGGAGAGTGAGGTGTTAGAAACTCTGTTGGACTGTGAGGGTGTTAAGCTGCTTTATCAGGGAACGGATTCGGAGCATCCTTAAAGATTTTTGACCTTCCTTTAGTAGGTGCCAGCTGAACTGAGCTGCAGTGCAGTGACTTGGGAACATCTGTTGGTGCAAGCAGACTGGAGGATGTGCCTTGTGGCTGAGGAGAGGAACTGGAAGTTGAGTGGCTGCTTTGTCCACTCTGCTGCCTAGCCCAGGCCATTTTTGGTGGAAGCTGTCTGTGATTTATGTGTCTTGTAAACGAGTTGCTCACTTGAGCACTGTAGTGGTCCCGTCCCCTCCACTGTTGTCAGCTACAGGAGTCTGGCTCTGCTCTGTGATGCTCAGATGGCTGAGAAGTTGAAATAACTGGTGATACCCAATCTTCACACACAGAACATAAAAATGCTGCACTTTGTCAGGGAGGTGTCATGTGAGCTTGTCTCTCACTAGTGACACCACTTTACCTGGGAGATCACCTTCCTGTCTGGAGCTGCTCAGAAACTGTTGAGCAATATCAGGCAGGTCTCACTAAAGCCTTCTTTAGTACAGCAGCTGGAGAAGGCAAAAATCTCCTGTCACATTCAGAAAATCTAAGTGCTTTCTTCCCAACTGGCTTACGGTAGGAAGAAGAAAGCACTGAGGCTCTGAAATCCACATACAAACTTAGTGAAAGCGTGCTGGTGTCAGGGTGGTGCTCCAGGTTGCAACTGCCTTGCTGGTTTTGTTCAGCTGTTTTCAGTAGGCTGAGTGATGAGGAGGAGTGGCTCTTTCCTGAATGTGGAAGGTGATGTCTTCCACTAGTAATAGCAGCAAGGTAGGAGAAACCTTTATGTGAGAAGAAACTGAAATGTAGCACTTCTTTCTTACACCACAAAAGAAAGTTCTTATGTCTGTTACCGTATGTAGGTGTCTGTTTCTTGGCAATGATGTGTTTTAGTGGCACTATTATATAACCAGAATTCCCCTGAAAACATATGTGGATCATACTGTAGAAAATGACTACAGAAGGTGGCAATGTATTTGAATAAGGAGTCTCTAAATGCCTCTTAAGTATGAAGTACCATGGCATGCCTTGCATGTCCTGTTAGGATTCATCTGCTTGATTACCTGATCTGGTAGGGAGAGGGAGGAAAAAAGCTGCATTGGCAAGATGAGTGCTGTATTTTCCCCAGGATTTTCTGCCCAAAGATTTGCATGTTGGAGCCAGAATGTCCCTCAATAATTTGTAACTTCAGAGATTGACTTGTTTGGCTTGAACATTTCTAATATGCTTTTGCTGCCTGATAAATTTGCCTACTGGAACTTTCTTATTTCTTGGCTGAGGTTAAAAGCAATGCTGTTGTGGAGGGGCAGCGTGCAGTTCAATACCACAGAAGTACACATCAATTAAAAGGTGCCTAGATATGGGCAAGGAAGCTTAGTCAAATATTCATTTAGGGGAGGGAGGGGGAAACCCCAAACAAAAAGCTTGTATGTTGTAGATAAAATTGCTTCTTTGTGATAGCCTGGAGAGCCAAACCCATGGGGAAAATTATTCCTGGGATGTCAGGTAAATCTGCTTTTAAAGGGATGCATTTAGTAGCCCAGTTAGATAGGAGCAGTGAAGGTTCTGGTGGATATCCTGATGAGCAGCATAGTTCTGTAGTTTTCTTCCTGGAATCCCACCTTTACTTTCCCTGATTTATTTGGTGCGGAGTTGCTTCTTTGGCATCTTATGCTTGTAAGTGCAATTTCTCTGGAATTTCAGAGATGGGTCTTATGCTTCTGGGATGTGCTGATAATCAAAAGTTGTTAAAAGAACTTGCTTAGCAGACACCTTGATTTAAAAACAACACACCCACTTCATTGTGATGCTATTCAGGGAAATGATTCAGTGCAGTTTCAGTGGGTTTAAACAATGGCCTAGTGGCACACCTACTTTGTAGAAAGCAGAGTTTTAAATGGGATGCCTGTTTTATGCAAGTCTATACATAGCTAACAGCTGCAAGGTGATACTTGGTAGCATGTATGTCCTGTACAGAGCTTCCCTCACTGCATTCTAATTTCCCATGCACTGAAGACTGCCAAGTGAATTGAAAACATTGGAATGATTTGTTGGATCCTTCAAGTTTCACTTTCAGAATTGTTTTATCTTGCAGTAAAACATAGCTAGGGCTGAGTTAATTCACACACAGTGTGTATTTCCAAGTCCATTTCAAAAGGTACACTTGGTTTATGTTTTTTTTTCCCTGCTCTACATACAGGCTGTAATAATATAACAGCTTATTTATCTTTATCTCTTTGTTCATGGCCAGTTTGAGTTGCAAATAGTAAAATACTGCGGACAGCTCACGGGCTGGAGCTCAGCTTGCAGTCTTCAGTTCTGTGCATAAATTTGTGTTCAGAAGCAGGAGCAGTAGAGCTGAGGCTGACAGTGAGTGGCAGGCTGCAGTGATAAAGATGTGTGTGAGCACCACCTTCATGCTGAGCACTGGTGTGTCAAGGCAGAATCCCAGACTGGGGTTTCTCAAATGCAATGTGAACTTTGCCTGCTTTGTCCCTGCCCACGTGCACCTCAGGCACCTCTGAATGTGACTGTGCAGTGCATGGGTACTGTACAAATGAGTCAGTTCCTGTTCCTTTGGCTGAAGCTTCGTTAGGAGTTCTCAAAAAAGTATTTCAGAATGTGGATGTGGTCAACACAGTCATTTTCCAGGCATCTTAAAGGAAACCCACATCAACTGTGAAAGTGACCTTTGAACTCCTCTGTCTTGCCACTGTCAGAACTCAGGCAGTGCTGGATGGAAAAGCTGGTTTGCTTCCATCTACATCTTCCCTCACAATTTGCACTTCTTGCCATTTAGATTAAGTGCCTAGTTATTCTTCAGGAGAATTTCCAATGGCATGTCCGTGTGTGACTGATCACTGGTGATATGTCAGCTGCACACGTAGGTAGAAATGGCTTCTGACAAACTTTAGGTCATATTTAGTTCTTCACCACACTTTAGCATTGAAAGCAGTTAAAGCCATTAGAACCTGTAGTGTTATTTCCTAGTTCTTAAGGCAGAATGTGGTGAAAAACACTTGTACTGCATCTCCTGGGGTTTAATATATAACTTCAGCTAAGTAAGTTCTCTTGAAACCATCAATTATTGAGAGTCTCTTTTTTTGAGATGTCAGAGGGATTACTTTCACTGAAAATGTCTGCCTTATACTATGAATCTCTGTCTATTTAGAATGACTTATTTTTAAACAACTTTACCACTGTCTTCCTGCCTTATACCAAGGACATATTTTTTTGTACATACAGTGTTTGTCTTTATGTGCACCAGGATCTAGGCTGTGAATGGCATTATCTCCAAAATTACTGTTTTAGTGTGCCTCCTTTACTTCACTGATACGTGCAGCTCTGCCTTCTAATTCTCAGCTTGTGCTGGTGTTTGTGTTGTTGCAGCACACTGGATTTCCCAGCTATCCAGTGATGCTGTGTGAGGCATTCTGCCAAGAAATGGGAGATGCTTCTCCTGGGAGCCTTTGGGAGGCTACTACCGTGGGATGGCAGAGCAAGTCTCCAAATGGGAACATACACTTCATTTAGAAGAAAATGCTGCTACCAGATAACGTGAAAATGCTTTGAACCTGTGTTGGAACACAGAATTCTCAGGCCTCTTACCTGGAAATCTGTGCATTATTTACAGTGCTGACTGTGCTGTATAGGTACCAAACAATTGGAGTGGACAAGTTGTGTTATCCATAACTCTAAAGCTTGTAAATGAGTGACTCTGCTTTATTAGTAAAGCATTGAGCCTTCCCTACAACATTTGACAGCAAAAGGGAGTTTTGTTGCTTTACTTTGTGTTCACATCAGTAGTTGTGAATCCCTTATGGACAGCGAGACAAAAAGAAGACTTGCTCTGAAGCTGATTGTGCCATTAGCAGACACAGAATGGAGAGTCAAGAGTGCCTGTCATCCTTGCTGCCTATCAGAAGAGTTCATGCATGTGTTTTTGTTTGGGTTTCCCCACTCATCTTTAGAAAGGAGTGAGGATGGATGAGACTGGCTTTTTGATAGTAATTCTTGTGTTACTGCTGTGCATTACAAGCTATCGGGCTTAATTAGACTTCACCAAATGATTTATCAGTATAAATCTACCTTGTTTTTAAAATATATTTTGGTAATATTTAGAATTTTTAACAACTTTTGTGCTACAAAGGCAATATTTCCTTAATCTGATATTAAGAATAAAAGTAGGCAGTGTGAGATCTGACTTCAATATTACCATATTTCAGTTCTGTTAAATTTTAGTTTTCTCAATGTCATCTTGATCTGTAATAGGAATTTAGTTCTAAAGGCTTTGCTTCAAAGATTAACTTTAATTGCAGTAATGCATCTGACACATTTCCGACTGTTGTACCGTATTTTGCAGTGAATTTTACTTTCCTTGTCCAGGTAACCTTGCATTTAGATAAACCACTGTGCATGAATATAGAACTCTGCCACTTCTGTGCTTATTGCAGAGATTGCTGCGGCTATTTCTCTTTTTAGACCAACAAAACATGTAGTGACACAATTATGTCAGTGTGTCTTGCAGCTGTAGAGAGATGGAGACCACTTCACTTGTGAAACAAATCTTTGCAGTGCAGTCTTTATTCACAATACTGTTGGAAACACCTGAAATGGTTGGTCTGTATCCTCTGCTTGCTGATTCATACTGAAGCTGGCTTTGAGTTTTGGCCTTTTGAAGTGCTTATAGTGTTCTTCTACCATAACTTTTGGGTAGCTTGATCATCCTCACTGTCCTGTTCTCTAAGACCCTACCTTTAAGAGAATACTCTGCTGTCATCTCTTCATGCTGCATCTCTGATTATAAAAGAGCCCTTTTGGGCAGATAATTGTTGAGTTGGAGTAGGCCTGATTCCAAAGTACTCTTGTTTATTCTAGGGTACTGTGGTTAATTCAATACTTGAATATCTTAAAATTACTTGGACTAAAAAAAGCAAACAATCCCACAGAACCCTTAAAACTTCTCAGAGGAATAACCAGGACTTGTTCCTGCTCTGCAGTGGTGTTGCTAGGAGTAAGAATAAATAATGCTTGCATTTGGAATAGATGTCCTATTAAGTAGCTGAATTTAACAATGACTAACGAGTGGGCATTGCAGTAAATCAAACTGGCTGAAACAGGGCAGGTATAGCCTGGGTTTCTCTAATGCAGTCTGCTTTGAGTTGGTGTTTTAAGAATGTGTTGGGAACCAGGAATAATGGCTTTTCAGTTCTCCACTTCGAACCTGTAGTCACACACTCCTGGAGCAATGCTTATTCAGGCCACATCAGGAATGTCATGAGAAGCTCCAGTTAAATCTGCTGTTGTAACACAGTGCTCATAACCCTCCAAGAGACCTTCTCAAATTGCAGAATGAGTTTAATCACTGTCCACCACTACACACTGTAGTAGTGGGGTGTTAATCCCAAAGCTTTGGTAGCAGATACTCTTTAATACACATCTCAAAAGTGAGACCACCTTATGGTTGCTGTGGTCTGCTCTTTTGTCATTGCTAAACCTATAGCAATCCATACAAGATTAGATATTACTGATATTCCATACTATCCAGGATTTCCCTTCAAGAGGCCTTGTTCAAACCCACTAGTATACTTGTCCTTACTCTTTTTCTCAGTATTGTGAATTCCTGTCACCATAGTCACTGCCTGCCCTGAATAAACTTGCCTTCTTCATTTTAAGGTCATCTTGGTGAAGGGCAGTATTTCTTACTGTTTGTCCTGGATACACTTTTGAAATTTCAGTATTCCGGAGATTCTTGAGGTATCCCAATTAACTGGATACTTGAGTGAGTTACTTTTCTGTTCTTTCCAGTCACATCTTACACAACAGTCTTGGGCTAATTTTTGCCTTTTTCTTGGAGATGGTCTAAAAACAGTTCATGTTATGGAAAAACTAAAAGATAGTCTTTTGGCAAGATTCTGAGTGGGTAAAACAGCCTGGAGATTGTATCTACCATGAGAGAAGATGCTTCTCCAGCTGGTGCCTCCTCTATTCTGTTTTGTGGGAGTTACATCACTAGCACAAAATATTTCTGTAAGTTCAGTCTTCTCTTCCAGGTTCTGTTTCCCCTTTTGAAAAGAGGGATAAAGTCAAAGTTAAATTTTAATGTCATAATGTGTTCACATGAATTTTTTGACCTACTAAGGTTGTGGGCTTGTGGTTTTTCTTCAGGATCCCATTTGAGACTTACCTCAGACTTTTGTGCCTTTTTAGCACAGTTACTGTGACATTTTCTAGAAGTTTACTGATTAGCACTTGTTATGTACAAACTGCTTTTGCACTGATGGATGTAGCCCCGTGTTTTGCCTCCCTCTTAATTGTCTGTATGGTGTCAAGCGTGAGAGGGCAGCCTGGCTTTGACTTACACGTGTCACTCAAATGTTAATGGCCTTATTACACAACTCAGCTGGTGGCCCATGAAATGCAGTCCCAGATCCAAGCAGGCATTTCTGTTGAAATGCTTACAGAAGGTGAAGCAGTACTGACAGGCATCCACCTCTCCTGCCAAGGCACTTGTTTTGTCCTTGTTTACCTGATCACTCCAGTGAGGCGCCCGTGTTTTTGTGTGGAAGGAGCAGGGGATCTTCATTTAAGTGGTTGTCTCAGTAAAACACAATCTTCTTGTTTCCCTAGAGACCCTCAGTTCTCTGTGTACTTCAGAACTCCTCAGCTGGTCAACTTGTGAAGCTAGAACTGTGTTACTCCTTCCACAGTGTTCCTGGGAGTACCAATTTGGAACAAGAATCTTACTAACTTCAAAAGTATTCATGCCACTGTCCTTTATGCATCACTACTGCTGCTTTCTCCTAAGTTAAATGTAGAATACTGCCTATCTAGAGCTGCATGAATTGGTGTTTGTAGCCTGCATGTGAATTGCTGGTTTGACTATTGCTTTATGCAGATTTAACACCAGTCAATTTTACCCTGGGTGCTCTAGAGTGGATGCCTATTTTAGGAAGCTTCTTTGTACATTGTACCTGTTGCTCTTCTGCTAAACCTATTTCTCTTCACCATTTATGGTCTAAAGGAAGCAAAGTCATGTGAGCTGTGGGATAAACACACACATCTAGGTCTCCGTGGCACAGTAGCATGCTGTTGTCATGTGATAATCTTCAGGCAATATAATATGTGCCCTTGGCTTTCAGATGTCTCCTGCAAAGGTTTCTTAACACTCGAAGAATTGTGAACCTTATTTTTGGTGCTTGAAAGGTGCCTCATCTTCTAAGTAATTTGCAGGACACTTATCTAAAAGACCCATTCTGGTTTAATTTCAATTTTTTTGAAGACCTTAGCTGCATCTGCACTGTAGTCTGGGCATTATGTTCAGATTTCCAGGCTTCTGAGGGTTTTAATGCCCCCTGATGATTTTTTTTTTGTGTCCACTTTAAGATGATACGTGTGATTTTGCTGACGTTGTAGACTCTGCATTTTCTTTCCCACACTTGTAATTTGCACCCTTGTGTTTCCAGGGTAAAGGTTGCTGCTGTATAAAATAACAACTGTGATACCTTGGGTGGACTTGCTCTGTTTTTTGGGATGGTTCTAGCTCCTACCATGGGAGAAAGGTTGGCTGTCATCTAAACTGCATGGCTTGGAGGGATAAATTGAGTACCTCTGATTCATAAGGCACAACAATGCCCAAACCATGCTAGTAGTCCAGATTCATAATCCTATAGGTTTACAATTAATTGGTTTAAAACACCTATCTAGGTAGTTACTTTCTTTCCCCGGTTGTCTGGTCAGAGTTACTTTCCCCATAGCACAGGGAGGTGATCAGAAACATTTTAAATTCTCAGCATGGATGTTTGAAGTTTCATATTGCACTTGGCTGAAAGGAGGGGGAGGGTGTGTTTACCTCCCCCAGCTGAACTCGGAGGAAGGCAAGTAGGAGATGGTGGGCAACAGGACAGTGAATGAATTTATATTCACCACCCTCCTGTTACATATTAAGGTGTGATGCAGGACCAGGTAGCAGGATAACATCACCTCCATAACTGACTAATCAGGTGCCTTACTTAGTGAAGCTCAAGTAACACAAATGCTGTTCTCCTTTGAAGTAAGTACTAACTGCACTTAGAAGAGTAATTATCTTTAAAGCAGGTCCTTGAGAAGGATACACAAGGATCACACTTGTCAGTGCTGCGAGTTAGTCTTAGAAATTGCTGGCACTTGGCTTGTTACCCAACTTCTGGATCCAGCTGGTCTCATCCCTGGTATGCTTTCACTTGTTTACTAGGTGCTTGCCATTTCATGCTGGTATTTTCTTTCCCTGATATTTTCTGCAAGTTAAGTACGCAGCATGAGTAAATAACAGTGTTACTAAAGATGAGGGCCCCTGTTTTCCACAGAGACTGGGTACTACAGAGGGTGGAACTGTGTGGTGGCTTGAATTGAATTGCATGGTAAGGACATAGCAGGGCTTTCAGAGCCCAGCCATCAAAGACTATGTGCTGCAGGGGCATTGAGAGAGGCTTGTCTGAGTAATTTCTACCAGCATCAGAGTTTATTATTATTTAGTCTTTACTTCAGCTGAATCATATCTGCACTAAAATACAATCTTTTGTGATTACCCATTCATGTTTCAGCTGCATTGCTAGTCAAATTGTTGATATTTGGTGTGCAGGGGGGTGTGTTGTTGCGAGGTGCACGCATATTGTTTAGAAAAAGAGAATTAAGCTAGCTAAGAAACTGATAAAATAATTCCTTAATGGCTGTTGAATCCTTAACATCTGTACTACAGCAATATTGATAGGCTGTGAGCACCAGCTATTTGCCTCTTGAATGGCTGGGTGGGTCTGTTCTGCACATGTTCTACACCCTGATGTGTGCCTGAAATGCTCCTGTGCCGTGAGTCTGGCAAAGCTATTGCAGCAGCACAGGGGCTGTGACTGCTGAGGGGAACCAGGATACACAGGGTTTTTCCCTTTTTTTTTTTTCAATTTTCTGTGCTTTGGAAGTCTCCTGCACTGTAACCCTGCCCCGTGCTTAGAAATGTTTGGTTTGTGTCCATGCAAGCAGGTCTGGCTGTGGGTGTTTGTCTAATACCCTGCGTGTGCACAGAGCTACCTTCCATATGTCTTGTGAAAACTGAGCTGGAATCCTCTGGCAAGGTGTTTGTTTAACACTCTGTGCCTAAACAGAAACTTCACTGGTGCTGTTTGCTGCCTTTATATAAAATTCTACCTTGCTGCTCATAAAACTGTGATTTGATGAATAAGTTAATTCAGTTTCTCACATTCTATTACCATCCAGAGGACAGTTACAATACACTGGGGTATGAGCATGCACTCACAATAGTTGACAACTGAATGTTACTCACTTGCAGAACAGTGTGGTCCTAATTCAGGCATTATAGAAATTTAGTTCATTACTTCCTAGCATACAGAAGCCCCTAGCTGAGGGACCTTAACTCATGCTTATACCCTTCCATGGAAGTCTTGTGCCACTCTTCAAAGATGCAGGCTTTGTTATTCTGTCAATTTTGTGAACAGTTTGCTTAACTCCTTATGAGACCTATTTTATTATGGCTGTAAAACCTATGTTGAATTAGTCTACAGCTTGGCTTGCTCATTTTTTGCATGCTCAAATAAGTAATTATTTACAGCATCCTTTATGGGTTTTTGCAGCTAAGCCAGTTTCTTATCTGTATCAAATCCTTCAAAGACCATGTCTGTGAGGTCAATGCAAAAATAGGACCTGGTTAAAGGTACCTGTGTTGGCATTTATCAGCAATCAAATTTTAAAAGCAAGTTAGTTAGTTGGCCTTTGAGAATGAGAGTGGTTTTGCCTTTAGGAAGTTGTTTTAGAAGGCTGTGCCAACTCTGTACCTCCCTAGGCTTGCTCATACTAGTGCTCTCTGGCAAAGCAATTTAAGAAATGTCTTGGGCAGGATTTTCATAAATCTATTCAGCCCAATCAGAAGCTTCAGTTAATAGAGCAATGTATAAATAGTGCAGAGAGTCAAGTGACCATCAGCTGGTCTGAATGGGTTTGACCACTACAGTCACAGGGTCTGAGGTATGCAGGAGCTGGGATCACTGAAAACATGCTTTGCTGCAGAGATATCCTGGCTCTGGTGTGATTATGTAACTGTGGAGGAATTCGTGTGTGTGAGAATGAGTTTTAATTGGACACCTGTATTTAATGTTGGTTTCACCTTCTGTGTCGTTACTGTGGGCTTTTAAAAAAAAGAAGAGTTAGTGCCTTGATTAACTTTCCCACTTGGTCGAGTGGTGTGCATTGCAGTGCACAGCTGAACGCCAGGATTTTGCATTTCCTTTAGAAACTCTGTGCCTACTCGCTTGAAACAATGCACTGATCTGTTTCACTGAATTCAGAACTTAAGACAGAATGGCTCTTTGCCTAAGTTCATATTAGGTAATTAGAAGTTCTTGGCATGCTTGGTAAATGCTGAAATTCCATTGTGTTGTGCATTAAGCATGGGGAAATATTTCTTCAACTGCAGTGCCAATGCACTAAATTATGTGTTTTGGCTGTCCTTGGTGATGGCTTTATTAAATCTCAGTGAAACTGTCAGCTCTGGACTTGCAGGGATACTGGCTTGCTTTTGTTTGGGAAGTTACTGAAGCTGGCATCCAGGTAATGATTTTTTTTAAAAGTATTTTTATTCAAAGCATCCAGCTTCTCCACTTGTAAATATCACTGTATGGATTCTAAACCAAACAGTAAAATGGCACTTATTTCTTTGTGTTCAGTTCACTTGACACCTGTGGTTGTGCTGTCCAGGACAAAAACATTTTACCAAATTCAGTAACTTCATGGGAAGAGCCATTGTCCAAACACAAGTAATTGGTATTTCCATTCTTCCTTTCCCCACCCACCAAAATATTTGTACTGAATAGCTTTCCCTGCTTTCACGACAGTGAAAACAGTGCCATCCCTATGCTTAGAATATATTAGCCCATGATATGACTCTCACAGCAGAGCTGTTTGATGAGAACCTGATTTTTCCCTTTTCCATCAGTTCCACATCTAGACCTTTGATTTTAAAAGTTGTTTAATCCAAACCAGAAAAAGAATGGTATCCTATGTGTCTGTTGTGTTCCTTGCCCTAATTGATGCACTTTAAGGTCATTCAATCATATTAAGCATACTTTGATTCAGCAACTAAAGGTGTGAGTGTTAGGAGAAGATTCACAAGTTTTCTAGTCACCTGCCTTTGTATTTAATGCACAACACACATGCAGTAGGGGTTTTGTCTAATTTTAGCATGATATGGTGCTGGGCTCAGTTGATTCTTGCTGTTTTTTTGGCAATAAACCTTTATATTAGAACAGTTCACCAGTGTCAAAAGCTTTGCCTGTTGGATTTAGGTGCTGACAGATGGTGGGGTTTTTTTCAGTAACTTGGTATTTCTTGCTTTCATGAAGCAGTGAGACTCCTGTCTGCACAAATACCAAACCCAGGCACTGCTGGATTATGGTACAGCTCAAGGCTTCAGGTGGCATATGTGCAAAGATCTCCTGCATCTCTGAGGTGTTCACAAATCTCTTCTCTTTCCCTTCCTGCAGGAGCTCTGAGTTTGAAGTGACCCAACCCTTTGTCATCTGAGGGTTGGACTGTTTCCTGCTGGCCTGGTTAGAGCTGGGATAAAGTTGAGTGCAATGCACACCTTTAGAGGTCTGGTGGTCCTTACAAAACTACTCAACAGCTGTCCCTGAGCATCACCTGCCCTAAACCAGAGGGTGATATCTGGGTTCAAGGCTCTGCTCATCCCCTCACCTTGCTTTTCCTCTTACAGTTGCAGGGGCTCTGGCTAAAACTCACAAATGACACAATAGTTGATAATGTAACAAATCAAAAGCTTTTTCATTAAAATAAAAATTTCTAATTTAAAAATACCACCTGTACCACCAAAAGTCTCATAAAGCTGCTGTCTGAGCCTCTTGGCCTCTTCTTAAAGACACAGTGACCGGGCTTCTCTGGCTTGTTCCAGAACCTGCTTGACTGAAGATGGGAGGGGAGATATTTGCTGAGTGGCCCCAAGCCCAAAGTGCCTGTGGTGGCAAAGCTCTGTCTCCCTTTGTTTCAGGAGTGATGATCCTTTGCCTCCTGAATACTGCTAGGCTGAGGGGGAAGCTGGAGTGGTTGCTCTGAGTTTGGAAATGGCTTTAGCTCTAAGCTGCAGCATGGTGGCAATACTGCAGTGGGTTATGTTGGCTTGTCTTGAGGAGGATTGAAGCCAGGGAAGGGTGAAATTAGTGCCTACAGAAAGAGGAAGAAGTGGACAGGTTGCAGTGCATGAGTTGTGCAAATCACTGAGGTGAGTGCTCCAGCAAAGTGCTCGTGTTCAATTCCCAGCTTCAGTGCCACTGCTCTCCTGCCTCTGGTACCTGTTCCTGGGAAACCTCCCTGTTCTGCAAGCTCCAGAGGTTGGCATGGGTACTGCACAGGGGCTAAATAATGTTTGTTCATCATTAATAAATGCTATTTGTGAAACCCTTCTGTGGAAAAAAGTTCAGCAGTGCGTGCATGATTCCATTGCAGTGGGGGCATAGTGACTACCACTCTTCTCCAGAAGTATCTGACAGCAAGCTGTTCTCTTATTTCCTTTGCAATTGACCAGTCTTGAATCACTGCTGCTATTGCTATAATCTAATCAAACATTAGTGGTAAAAGTGTTCCAAAAAATAAATTATTTAAAATACATAAAAATTCTTACAGTCGGTTATGGTTCTGTGTTTAAAAAGAAGAAGAAAAAAAAACTTGGCAGCCTGATGGCTATTAAAATACTGTCATTGAAGCTGAAAGTCTTCCCAGTTCCCAGATAAATGTTTTATTTAAACAAATGCTTGAAATATTTTATGAGCAGTTCTAACTTGATGGGCATTTTTTGTTTGTTTTTACCAATAATGATGTTTCTTGCAATGAAAATCTTAACATGTACAAGACTTCAGGGAGTTACCTGGAATATGTTTCAGCCACCACTGGAAGGCCAGACTGGGCGTGCATCCACTGGGATTTTTCTCAGATGTGCTGGGACAGTTTCTGAGCTGGCAGAGAGGAGCCAGGATTTCTTCATTTAACAACAGAGATAGAAGAATTCAAACCACCATGAATGGGAGTTTTTTGTTCAAAGATTTGATGTGCTGGACTGATTTCTAATAGAAATTGACTCTAAGTGTCTTTCCTCATCTCTGCTAAATGACACAGGAGTTGTACTTTTTTGCCCACTGCAATGTGGGATATGTTTTCCCATTCCAGGATTGCCTCTACACCTATAAATTTACTTTTATTTACTGAATGCCCTTTCTGACAGACTAAGCCTCGTTTTGCATAATTCATGGGTTTTTTCATGTCATTCTGTTCAATATTGTTGGAGGATTAAGAAGAAACTTAACCTGATGTTGGTTCTGCTATTATTCTGCCTCACATTTCTGAGCTGTTACTATTTGCTTTTTGGGGGCAGATCTTTAGTAGTACATGGGGATGAAACAATTTATTTCAGTATAAAGATGTAGGAACACTGTGAGTACTATTTAACTCTAAAAGCCAATGACTGCATACCTGAGGTGACTGTTCTGGCACCACACTTTTGTTTGCTGTGCCCAAGAAATCTGTGTGATACCAGTGGCGGAAAATTCTTTATTTACGAAGGCTAATCTACAGAACTGTCACATGCTAATTTTAATTTTTTTTCCTGATTGTTTCTGCAGGTCGTGTTGGATTAATGCTGTGGATCAATCAACCCAGACTTGTAGTTGCCCATCAGTCGCTCAGTAGTCAGTGTAGATTCTGTCTTCACAATCAGCAGCTACATCTGGCTACTGGGTCTCTGATGACATCTCCTACCTCCTGTCTAGACTTTTTGTTGGATTTGTGTCTTCTCTCCTGGGTGCAGAACAAGTTCACAGTGAGAACAAGTTAATGCCTGAGGCGTGGCCCCAAATAAAGGATTGGATATCTCTTGGATCTGCTTCACAGTGGGAATCAGATTAAATACCTGGATGTTGTGGATTGGAAAGCAACAGCCTTTTCTGTAGCCTAGTCCTGGGGTTTACAGTAGTCAAACCCAATGAGAATATTTGCAAATTTGAACTAAGAAGATAGCTGGACTTCACTTTTTTTCAATGAAGGATCTTTAACCTCCCCTGCAAAGGGAAGGTATTGAATCACCTTTGCTGATTGCACACCTACAGTGTGTTGGGGAGGAAACCCTAGTGTGAACTGGGTGTGCATAGCTGCTTTTTATCAGTTCTGTGTGAAGACTGTCCAGGTTTGGGGCATGAACCTGGCATACAATGTAGATTTCTGTGTTTGTTAAGCAACAGCTACATTGTCTGCTGGGTTTCCAGCTGCCTGGAAATACAAAGTGGAGGGTTATCTACGCTTTTTTTTGGTCAAGTTACCTCCCTTATGTCTCCGAGGAAGACAGTGCAATTCATGTCCAGTTGCTGCCTCCCCCTCTTCTCACACAAGGGATCCAGCTGGTGTCAGCTAGAGGTTGGAGAGAGGGTAGATCTGAAATTAGTTATGAAGATAAAACTTGAAGGAATTGAAGTGTGGAGACACCTGAGCATGAGTAGATGTCAGGCAGAAGCTAATGCCTGCCTTCTGAGTAACCATTAGTTTTCCTTGGTAATGGTGCTTCACTTATTTTTTCCCAAAAAATCTTCAGATGGAAAGCTATATACGTGTGTGCTGTAGAGTTATGGAATTTTTTTGGGAAGGGAATAGTGGGGAGCTATTTATAGGCCTGACTTGTTGTTTTTGTGGGTTTTTTTTTTAAGTATGCTGTGTATAGCGTGACTTATATACAGAAAGTGCCCAGAAATAACTGGGGAGGAATAAGATGATGTCTTGGGTGCTGATTTGAGCTGGATCTCTTGTCATTTAGTGGCACCAAACCTAATATGCTTCACTTGTGCATCACATCCAGCCATGCAGTGAGAAAAAGGGCAGTTTCAGTTTGAGAACATTAGACCTGGAAGAGCAGGGGACTGTTGTCCTTCCAGACCAGGTCTGCAGTCACAGCAGTAAATGGGGAAGCTTGTACATCACATGTCTGTACTGTTAACCCTTCACTGGTGAGCTCTGTGCCATTTCCCCATGGAAATCAGGAGAGTTGTGATGGCTGCTGGGTGTGAAGGAATGGATGGTTTGGCTAAGCTTGTCTGGACTTTACAAAGGTGATTTTAGATCAGCAGGCATCCAGAACCCTTCCTCTGGAAGGGCAATGCTAAGGAGGCTGAAGGGCTCCTGAGTGCTCCTGTTAAAAACTGTGTATTTTGTTGAAACAAATAAAACTTCTCATGCAAAGAACTGTGTCTTTTCTTGTTTTTTACATCTTGTATTTTTACATTGTTTTCACCAGGTTGCTAGGACCTATAAAGAGACTATAAAGCTGTTCATTACACAGTCTAATGTAGACAGCCCCTCAATACTTGTCAGCCTGACTGTTCTCAAAAAACACACATTCATTTATGCATTTTTACCTGAAGTAAAAATGTACAGACAATCACTCCCTATTGAAATAACTGGATTGTCTAGATAGCTGCTTGTTAAGGCTGAACAAGTATTTATCCTTTGCTTTATGTTGTCTTCCTTGGTGCCAGTCTGTTGGTATCTGCATCTCTGGTACTGCAGAATTGGTAGGGACTTTGTAACACCTCTGAGAATGTGCCAGTTAATTTAAGAAAAAGACTCAACTATATCAAAGTTCCTAGAAGTGGTAATAATTTATTCTCTGCAGTGTTTTTGTGCCTCATTTAGCTTCAGCAGTATTAAGGCATCAGCAGCTTTTGTAGCATTACTTTGTTCCTGTGTTTATGGTTGTTCACCTCAACCCTTAAGGACTCGTGTCAGAATAAGGTAGATCTGCCCCAACTGTGTATATGACAAACACCATAAAGAATTGAAGAGCAGATCAACCTAATGTTTAGCATCAAACCCCTCTCCTATTCAGTTTCACTTCCCCACTGTGTTTCAGTTAAACTTTACCATGTTGAAATCCCCGTTGTGGGCAGGTACTTCTGGTTCCTCTTATTGTTGTCATGCTACTTGGTTTTGTATATGGACACCTTTAAAATAAAATAGGAAAAAAACCTCACACTTCCCTCTGTTACCTTACTCTGAGGTTCTTACTTTGTTTTCAGTGTCTAGCATAGCTAATGGAAGCATGTAAAAGTGGCAACTCTTCCTACTGTGATATTTATTTTTCTTTTTTTTTTTAGTTTTTTTGTTCCTTCTGTTTGGATTTCAGTGAAACTGGCATAAGTGCATGACTCTTCCTTCCTCTCCCCTGCTGAGGGTGCCTTTACCACTGGTTAAACTGCTAACTGCAGCCAGAAGTCCTCCTTCAGTGAAAGAAACTGGATCCTGTGACAGAACGTTTTCCACCTGTTCAACCTTAGTGAGGCTCTCAGAGTTTGCCTTTTCTTTGTGCTTTCACTCCCAAAGACACCCATGGCTGTGTTTTCATGGTGTTTCTCTGCTGTGATGCTCACGAGTGTGAGACCTGACTAAGGTGGATGTTGTTTCTCAGACAGGAAAATGAGACCAAGGCTCTTGCCTGGCCAGAGCTGGCCCTCTCTTCACAGCACCCTCTGTTTGCTGTGAGGGTGGTGAGGCCCTGGCACAGAGAAGGCTTGGGTGCCCCATCCCTGGAAGTGTCCAAAGCCAGGTTGGATGGAGCTCTGAGTAACCTGGGATTAGTGGAAGGTGTCCCTGCCCACGGCAGGGGGTGGAATAGGGATGATAGTTAAGCCTGTAAATAGTGAGAACACTACTGCTAAAAATCTTGGTCATATCCCTCAAAAATGAAGAGCTTGGAGTTTGGCATTCAGACTTGATTTCCCACAAATGCCCCCTCTTTCCTGCCCAAGCAAATAATGGGAACTAACATAATAGTGGCAGTTGGGTCTGTTTGACGTGTAGATTGAAGAGGATCACAGTACTTTCCTGATTTTCTATTTTCAGTTGCATCTCAGTTTATGTAATATCTTCCCACACTGATATTTCTTCCCATCCTCTGACTTGCTTTTAGAATTGACTTGAATATCTATTTAAATCTTAATAGCAGGAAGAACAATATTTTTACTTTCTGCCTCCAGATAACTGCTAGAAAAGCCTCGCTGCCTACTATTTCTCTATTCTGTGACAAATACTTCTGTAGACTCTGAGCTTTGTTTTCTTGGCTATGTTTATTCTTTCAATGCAAATCAGGATTGAGAGGATACATTTAGCCCAACCCTGGTGTATTTGCAGCATATTCTTCCATATCAGTACATAGTAGCAAAAAATATGTTCTGTAAGTTTCTTAAAAAAGAAAAAATCCCAACAATCCCGCAGTCATTAAGTTTCTGAAACTGCAATAACTAATAGAAAACCTGAGGCAGGGACATTGAAACCCAAAACTATGATTTTTGCAGAACAGAATAATGAATGGGTTGCTTTAATTGCCCAAAAGTGTGAACAGCCATTCCTAATGGGAGAGCTCCATCCGTTGGATAGGTGGCTTGTAATTAAACTATGGAAACCTGTAATTTGGATTTCTGTTGCTGTCCTGGGTAACTGAGCAGATTTTGTGTCTTGTGCACAGCTGCTTTTGGGGGCTGCATGGCTGTGGCTGTTTTCTCAGCTCCACTCAGCAGAAAGGAATTCCCTGAAGAGTTACCTATGGGAGGTCAGGGCAGAAGGAAGGTTTTGAGGGGTTTAGAGCAGTCTTTTGGAGACCTTCCAGCAGGCACATTTTCTTTCCCTCAGCATGAGCGAGCATTTTCCGAAGGCATAAACACACCTGAGACTCCTCACCAGAAGTGCCCTCTTCACAATGTGTCTGACTTGAGTGATGTTGGTGTGCTCATGCATTTTTACTCTGTAAATCTCCCCCTAGTCTCCTGAAGTGGTGTTTCAGGCAAGATGAACAGCCCTGGCTCCTTTCTCAGATGTCTCTGGGCCTCTCGCAGAGGGTCAGCACTAATCCTGCAGCATGGAACTGCTGCTCTGCAGTGCTACAGAGCCTGTCTGCCTGTGGGGTTGTTTGTGCTGGGTTGTTTTGTACAAGAAACTGAAAAAAGAGACCTTGGTTGTGGGTGTCTGCAAAACAAAGCTCTACTAAAGAGGTGTTTAGCTCAAGTGGTCCTTGGCGTCGGAGAGCCCTGCAATTTCTGAATCTGTCCTGTGCCTGGCTAGCCAGCTACTGGTAAAAGCAGTTAGCCAATATTGTGGAAAGCCTTGAGAATCCAGTTTAATGCTGACATTTTTCTCCTGCTGTGTGGCTTCACAGTTCCTAGTTGTAGGTCACAGAAAATGCTGAATTGTTTTAGGAGACTGCTCTAAGGCAGTGGCGTGGCTCTGACTGGCTCTCCATGTACAGCAGCAAGTTTTAGTTCAAAGGCTTTGAAGACCAATTGCTGCTCCTACAGGTTAGCAAACTTTATCCTTTCAAGTTGGTAATTTTTCTATCTACTCTGAAAGTCTTGTTCTGTAGGTTGCTAAGTAACACCCGCATGTATTTAATTTTCCATGTGCTCTCAATGCCTGTCTTCCATGCAAAACACCTTTCCAAAATTAGTGTCTGTCAAGCTCCTGAAAGGTAGTGGTGCTGTGATGCAAGTCAATCATGTTGCCTGCTGTAGGTGTTAATTCTCCCCTCTAAAGACACTTGCAGAATCACTATGGTGAATCTCCAGTTCCTTTTAGCTAGGAGAAAACAGTATCTTCTGAAATACTTGCACCCTAATTCCAGAAAGAGAAGTAAATTGCAGGGGACACGCTTATAATATCAATTTGTTCATTATGGTGATAACATACCATTTAAAGCTAATTCTTCTTTAGAGTGCAGAGTTCTGAAGGGACCTGGACTGAATCATTAGGTAGGTAATTTTCCTGTGCTCCAAGGCTGGCTGACCACTGACTGGGTAGGTGCTGAGGATTTTAGAGGAGGCAGGCATCGTGAAGATGTGAGGGAAGGGTTGATAAAGAGTATAGGAAACTCTCCGTTTTTTTTTAACCTGTTTTATCTTGTAGAAAGAAGGAGTGGATCTGCATCTTCTCTTCCCCCACCTCTGGAAATTCAGTACAGTGTTCCACTGGACATATGTGTTATACCAGACACTTCAAGTATTTTTCTTCCTGTTTGCCTATGAGTGTTCCCTGGTTGCTTGTATAGTCTATGGAAGTGGGCTGAGCCTGTTTTGAGAGGAATATCAACACCTGAACAGGGCATGGTGTATGCTGAGACCAGGAGCTCCTGTTCTTTCCTTGAGTGCACCTTCTCTGTTTCATGGACTTCACACAGCAGAGTGTCTCGTACACTTCCTTGGAGCAATGAGGTAACTCTGGATAACTGCAATTACATGCAAAACATCCACATAAAAGACATTACAATCACAGCAGCACAGCCAAAATTACCAGAACTTTGTAGCTGCAGCAACGAATAAGCCAAAAATGAACGAATGTGAAAGTAAACCAACCTGCCACTGCCTTTTGTAACCTCTGTGAGCCCAGGCAACTGCTGCAAAGCACCATGGCAGCGTTTGTCATGATTGCTAGAGAACTGCCTCATGAGGTGTAGGATTAGAATTGCAAAAACCCTTCCTAATGTCTCCCTCTATTTACTTACATACAGATTATTTGGCTAAAGATGTGAGAGTGAGCCCTACCTGTTGTCGGATGGCCAAAATGCAGTGCTCTGCAGAAGGTTCTTGATCCTTTCTGCCACCCAATTCCTCCTGGCTGTGACAAGCCACCCCGGGTGTGACTTGGCTGCTGATGGATGTTTTAACTGCTCTCAGTTATTGCTACATTGGCCTCATTATCAGTCCCCTGAAAATTTTATGCCATTCTCGACAGCTGGTGGTACTCCATTTTTTCCTTCACCTGTGGTAAATAATGCTAAAAAAAGGATTTGAGGTACTGGCTAGGAGGTATTTCAGAAGCCAAATTTTCATGGAGGATTTTGACCTCAAGTGAACTTTCTGGTAATTTAGAAAGACAAGGATTTACATGGTGGAAAAGGCTGCCAAGCTCCTGGGTTTCTTTGTGTTTAGCAATGTTACGAAAAACAAAACCATTCCAGTGGCCAAACTCCCTTCAGTTCTCCCCTAACAACAAGGACAGTGTGATTTAATGTGTTCTCTTGGATTCAAACTTCTGCTGTGTTGTGGGACACAAAAGAAAGTTGCTGTTCAGAGTACATGTGTGTCAGATCTTCATCTGCCCTGTAACATCCCTGTTTTGCAGATGCAAAGCCAGTCTTTCTCCCCACTTCTCCACGTGAAAATCAGATTTGAATGGAAGTCTGAAATGCTGCATCTCCTGAGCAGCTTCTCAGCCCTGAGGGAAAAACCTGCAGAGAACTGCAAGTCATTGCTGTCTCTATTTAAGAGAAGCTGAAAGGCAGAGGAGAGGATCTGAGTTTTGGAAGGCTTTGAATGCTGATCAGAAGAGAGTCCTTGTCTCTACTGCCACAGCCTATATAAGCATGAATGTAACCCAAGGAAGTGGGAGACCCAAATTTATTACCTGTGGATTGTCCTGACCCCTAAGTTTTAGGCTGATGGGCAGCAGGAGGATGCATTCCCCTAATAAAGTAACATTGCTCTGCTTCAAAGAAGTGGAAGTTCATACACCCAAAGAGTAGAAACACAGTTGTGATTTGGTGGTCAAAGCAGACAGGACTGAAGTAAAGGATGGCTTGAGGTAGGAAACCTCCTCCTTAAATGTTGATTAAAGAGCTCCTGGATGCAGCAGCCCTAGGAGCAGGACTGTTACAATGATGTTTTCTTCTCAAGGACCTCCTCCTAACAGTGCATTTTGTTTTCACGGCTGTTAAAGGACGAGATGAACTTGGTCCCAGTGTTTGTAATGAGAGAGGGCACAGGACTGGAATAGTGTCTTCTGCTTTCTCGTGGTTCTCTGAACTTTGCTACTTACTCCCTGCCCCAGAGCAACCAAAGTGGGAGTAGGACTGTCCCCACCCCCCTCCAACTGTGGGAGGTACAAGAGACTAAACCTGAAAATTCATGATTTTTAGTCAGTTGCAAAACCTAAGTGAACAACAGTATTAATTTTGTCTGATTCTTGCACACCACACAGTCTCAAGAAAATGGAATATAAAGTTCAGACCTGCAGATACTGCTGCAGGATGTTCTCAGACACAGTTGGTTCTTTGGCTGTCCATTACTGGGACTCCAGGAACTGTGACTGGACTTTATTGGGGTCTGGTGTACAAAGGCAAGCACCTCAATGGGTGTTCATTATGTATATACTCTCAGAACAGGAATATAAACTCTCAGAAAGGGCTTTAACGACAGTTAGATACTTCCTTGAGTGCTGTGTTGACATTCATTGTTTATCTGTTCAGACTAGTCATATTTGGAAACACTGTTCTATTCTGACATATGACTTTTCCCAGGAGCAGCAAGGCTTACAACGAAGATTTCACAATAAAGAAAATTCTGTTCCTCCTTGTGGGAATGTTATAGTAAAGCCATGACAACTCATTTGGCACAAGATTGTTTTGTGTTCAGCAAGGATTCTCCCTCCCCCTATCCCTACGCATTTTTGATGTGTTTCCATGTGTTGGGGTTTTGTTTAGGTTTTTTAATGTTCTTGGGTTGCTGCTTTTTTTTTTTTTTTCTTTTTTTTTTTTTAGGAGGGTGGGGGTGGATCATTTTACATTTAGCCTTCCAGCCATCCACCGAGAAACCAAACCCTGCAATAGGTATGAAGAACCCAAGTCCAGGCTTGTGTGTTTCAGTGTCACCACCAGCAGTGGAGTTGCTCCTAATTTATCACCACATGAACAAGTTCAGCATCAGTCCCTTGGGTTCTGCTCGGCTGGTGCAGCACTGGAATTACACATCCTGCTCCAGGCAAAGGGGAGTCATGGTGTGAAACATGGAGAGGTGGCACAAATGCACGGCTTAAATACCAGGTAGCAATTCCAAACCTGCGTGACTGGAGAGGCTGAGGTATCTGCAGTAACCTGTGAGGCCACTAAAGATCAGACACCAGTATCATTCCCTGGCTCAGTGTTAATGCCAGATAACCCCAGGGTATATTTGGAAGTCACTGGTACTTCTGGAGGTTGTAGTTCTGATGTCTGATCTTCTTGGACTTTTGCTTAACTGCCGTGCACAGCGTTGAAGTGGAAATTATTTTTATCATGTTACACCAGATCTTTTTCCAAAGTACAAAGCTAATTAACCAGGTTTCAGTGAATTACACTGGGGTTGACAGTCTAGCAGCTGAAAAGTCATCAGGCTTTTTTGCAACCTTCCCTGGAGATAAAGTGGTTATTTTGGGCAGAATACACATATGGTGAAATCTGGTCCTCAGTGTAGTTCTTGGAAATCTTCCTCATGATCACAGTTTGCACCCACCTAAAATTCCTGAGTTATAAAGAGGGCAGCATTTTCTTTCCTCAGTGTTTACTGTCCCATCCAAAAACTCTCACTGTGTATTTAGGAGCTGGAAGAACCACAAGGTTACAAAGAAGAAAGGAGAAAGACAGGAGGTTTTCAAAGATGTGAATTTGTGAGAATAGCAAATAAAAACCCAGTGGCATTGCCAACACCTCTGAAGCATTTCTGAAAAAGCTGGTAGGCCAGCCTTAGCCTGAATGTGTTTGCTGCATGCTGCTGAAACTATAGTTCAGGTTATGTTGCTGTTACTATTCTAAACCCTAGGAAGTGGGTGTTTATAAGTGCAGTCAACATTCTCTCTGAGCAAAAAGCTGGCCTTAAAAGGGAGTTGTCCCAACAGCAAGAGAGATTATTTAAAGAAAAGAAAATGCTAAATTTTTGCTGTTCAGAGAAAAAAAATGAAAAAAGAAGAGGAAGCAAACCCAGGGATGGAATATTACAGCATTGCCCACACACAATTTTTTTTTCTTTTCTTTAGTGGCTTTTATCCAAAGCCATTCAGTACAGGCAGTGATCATTTGTGATGGAAAATGAGTAAAATGACTTTTTTTCTCACATTTAAGTAACTTGTTTTGTTTAATTAGGAAAAAGTAGAGTAGCAAATGCACAGAAACGCATTGTCACTGGTAGCATTATCGTATTTTACTGCTCACAGTCACTAAAGTCAAGGACAGGCTCCTGGTGGTTCACTTGCACCTCTGTTTTGTTCAGTAGCTCCCAGATGTTTTTCTAGAGCACTGGGGGGAGATGGCAGTGAGTCTGCCCGGGGGATACCCTCCCAGCCTGCCACTGGGAGAGAGAGATGCTGGCTTGAGGTGAGATGGAAGGAGGTGGGGATGGACACTCCTAGGACTGCAGGAGCCTGCTGAGACAGCTGCCTCCAAGCAAGGTGTCCTAAGTCAGAGTCTAACAAAGACATGGACTGTGACACCATCCATAACAGGGACTCACAATCCACTCAACCCTGCTCCAGACCTGGCTTTTTTTAACACTACTAATAAATCGTATGATTTCCAGACATCTCCAGTTTCTGTGACATCTACTTTTCTACTTTCAGGTCTGATGCCTTCTGTCCCTTTTAATCTTTCTCTTGTGCCTCCCCTGCACAGGGATACCCTTAAGGTGCCAACTCATTGCCGACAGAAAGCGGAGCTGCTGCTGGGATTTCTCATTTGTGACCAGAGTTTCTCTTTCCCTCCTCAGCTGCTGTTTGTGGCAAGATGCTGGCACTTTCCGTCAGCTTCTTCTGGTTTCTTGACAAATTGGGTGCCTTCAGAAAAATCAAGTGCAGTGCTCCAGTGGTGTGGGTGTGCACATATTTATTCATCCAGATATCACTAATGCACGTGTGCTGTGTGACAGGGGGAAGCTGAGGAAATCTGCACAGGATAACCAGCACTTATGTCCTGTTAAGTACATGCATTAAAATCCTGGCACCTGTAGTCCTCTTAACACAAAATCTCTCAAGTGAAACTTTTGAAGAAAATCGTGCTTTAAGCCCTTGGGATTGTAAAGCAGGAACAAGCCTTTTTTTTTTTTTTTTTTTTTCCTTTTGAGACATGAAACAAAAAAAACCCCTTCAAACTATAACAATTTATCTTAAAATGCATTGAGAAACATAGGGAGACAAAGAAATGAGGCAAGATTTCTACAGAGAGGGCTGCAGTCAGACCATTTGTACTGCACAGTATGAAATGCATACAGGGCTCCTTCTGTCAGTGGGTTCGCAAATCAGTCACTCATCCCCTGCCTCCTGCCACTCCAAACTGAGTTAGCATCCAAATTGTTTAGGTTGTGCTCACCAGTGAATTTACTTTTCCCAAAGAAAGAGGGAGAGCTACAGCAGTCTGTGCTCACCACGGAGGGCAGAGTGTTCTGCAGCGCCAGCTCTGGCACTGCCAAACCCAGAACAGGCTCTCATGTCTCAGCCTTACTGTGGTCTTGTGCTTTGGCACTCACTGAACAGGATGGTTCTAGCAGACAGGACAAAAACAAGGTGAAATGTGGCCAGGGTTATGCAGCTGACCTTGGTAAACTGCTGCAATTAAAGGTAATTTATTGTCTCACTCCTCTGTGCCATCTTTGTATCACGGTGCCACTTGGCTGCAGAATGATGCTGGAGCTGGAGCTCTTGGGTCAGGTTGAAGGAGCATGAAGGAACATTTGTGCCTGTGCATTGAGGTTTCTGTCTACACTGGTTTAAGTGTTACAAACTTTTTTTTTTTTTGGTGTAGTCTGCCCATCACAGCACATCACCATGTTTGTTATTCCCCCAAAACTGTGAGAATAAGGACTGATAAGCCAAAGAATACCACTGAACAGAGAAAAAGTCACAGGCAAGAAATGCCTAGAAACGTAGAGCTCTCAAAATACTTTCTCCTTGAATGTTCAAAGTGAGGACACTAAGGTGGAGGATTTGGGGGAGGACTGCAAATTTCCTGTAGTAACTCACACAGGGTGAGTTTGGAACTGCTACATAGGTTCTACTCTTTTATGATCAATTGTGATGTAAATGCTGATGGCTGCCTAACAGGCAAAACAAAGTAGGGAAATGATGAGTCATTTGTACTCATAGTTTGTCTGAACAAGTAATGTGCAAGTCAAGTTTCATTTAAGTGCAGCAGAACTTTCCCCCAAGGATTATCCTCGCAAGGCAGGGCAGTGGAAGACCAAGGAGGGCTTTGGATCTGCAGCCATGAACCCCTCAAACAGACAATTTCTGTCATGCCAAGGCTGCCCAGCTCCAGTGCCCACTATTCTACAGACACTGAAATACCTGTGGCAACAGCCTTCACTGGAGTATGATGTGTTATGTGAGTGGAATTTTTTCTGCTGCTCTTCAAGGGCATGACCATATTTCTCCTGATGTGGAAGAATAATCCACCTTGTGGAGAGAAAACACCTATACCTCTCCAGCAGTTAGGAAGAACTGGCTGGCTGCCCATCCCATCCAAGAGGTTCAAAGAAGAGTCTGTCTCACTACCCTCACACCTCATCCAGCTCTCAGCTTCAGCTCAGATGGGAAAAGCACCTTTAATATTTGCCTTGTAAAGCAGCATCTAAATTACCTCCCTACTGATTATCTTATGTCCTATTGCAATTTCTTTTCCTTTTTTTTTGCATAAACAAAGATCCTTTAGTAAAAGGATTTTCTTCAGCAGCAGAATGCTTTCCTTCTCCACAAAAGGAGGAATGTCTATACTGGTAATCCAAGATACACCACTCGTTAGGAAGTTGGTAGCACAACTCCCAGTGACTTCAGCAAACCCAGGAAGGAAACCCAAAGCTCATGGAAATCTCCAAAGGTATCTGTGGTGCTGTAGCATGAACCTAACTGTGACATCCATGCTAAGTGTGCCCATCTGTAGCTCAGAAATATTGTCTTTTTCCTGGCAGCTGTTCCGAAGGCTGATGTGAAGCCTGGTCCAAGCTGCCTGCTGTCATCTGCTGGGATGTTATTGAAATAGATGCATGGGAAACAAGTCATGGTTGTTCAAACCAGCCAGAAATTGGGGGAAACCAATTTCAGAAGCCAAGGTGCTGTGTGTGTATATATATAGCAAAGGTACAATCCTTTGAAACTGTGCAGTGAATAGGATACAGTTGGAAACGTGCTGCAAAGGGAACAAGAACACAGTCTTGCAGTTTTAAAAACTACTGTTTGAATAAGTAATCCAGTTTCCAATTCAGAACTAAAATAGCCTTCCTGTTAGTGCAGTGCTGCAGTCTGTCACAGTTGGCAGCGAGAGTTTTCTCTTTTGGTTGACTTTAGGTTTAAGTAATAATAAGAATATGCCTGAAGTGCAGTTTCTCTTCACAAAAGGCCTTTTTTTTTTGGCACATTATTTATTAAAGGGTGGCCCCTATCATTTCAGCGTTGTACAATTACATGTTTTGGTAAAATTCCACCTATAGTATGAGGTGCCCTTTGAAACACAAGTGTGTTTTCTACCTAAGTTTTGGTAAATGTATCTTGGACATATGCTCTTAGTCCCAGAAGGTAATTCTGTACTTAATCACCTGGCTAATAAAGATTAAAGGTCTGATTTAGATCTTTGTTACAACTAGCAGCATAAATCAGTAGGAGCATTACTGACTTCAGTCTTTTTAAAATTCTGATTAAATTACTAAGTAAAAATTTAATATTACTTAATGAAAGCAGATGCCAGGTAAAGCAGTGGGAAATGTCCTATTATTCACTCAACAGGGCTTCAGTGAGTCAGTCAAAGGCTCCTGGAACAATTTGGAAAAAGTTGACAGAGGAACCCCAGGAGGTTTGGATGGTCCCACTATCGCTGAGCAAGCACGTACAGTCAACCAGCACCAGCCAGCAAAGCACCAGGGCACGTGAGTGGCAGAGAGCAGCTCCAAACCACATCTGGGGATTTCTCTGAACAGGCATTTCATGAGGCAGAACTGCAGTGTTGGCTGTGGGGCAAGAGCTGGGTTTTGGAATCAGCAGGAATAATCAGAAGTGTAGCTGATCCCAAGGTGAACCAGGAGCAGTCCAGCAGGGAACCTAAGCCATCAGTGTTCACAAGTCTGAAATAGAAAAGTTGACAGGAAAAATTGCAGAGATCAATGTCCAAGCAATCCTGTGCATGATGTATCAGTTACTTGTGGAGGAACCCACTTTTGCTGAATTCAGCCAGACATGAAACAATCCATCCTATTTCTAATGAGCAGTTGGATGGATTAAACACAAATGTAATTAGCTTTTTCTCTTGTGCTTGATGCTTGTCATTTAAAATGATGAGGAAGCAGGAGAGAGCTCTGCTAAAAGCCCACTGTATTACACTTGTGAAAAATGCCTGGCTGTTCTGTTTATAGCCTGCTCCATAGCTGTAATCTTCAGCATCCAGTAGGGAACTTCACCATCAGCACAGCTAAATAAGAGCAATCTAATCATTGTGCCTTAGCATTTTGCTTATTGCTGTTAAAACACAAAGTGCTCATATTTACTTATGAGGGATCTAGAGTGCACTGTGGGCTCCTGTGACTAAAGGAGCTATCCTTCAGTGTAATTTAAACTTCCTTGCTCATTCATAACCACAACCACAAGGTTAAACTGACCTTTCTGTTCTTCTGAGTTTCATGCCTGAAAAATGCACTGAATACCACCCCTGCCAAAACTATGGATGTTCCCTTAACATGAATTTTAAGTCTAATACAGAACCCTATCCCAGGTATGTGACTAATTCTTAGTCATATTAACAGAAGCTTTTCATCTTGAATAAGGCAGTGTGTGTCCTTCCCTCTCCCACCATATGACAGATTTCTCTCTTGAATACTATGTCCTAGTGATATGAAAATGAACATATCAACCTCAATCCTTCTTGATGACAGTGCAAACACCCAAACCAAAAGAATGAAAAGCTTGGAGGAGACACACTGTCCACAGACCACTACAACAGAGAAGCAAAACATTGCACGAGATGTCAGAGCAGACCTCGTGAAGGGAGCCAAGAGCTCTGAAGAGAAGGTTTTGTTCTCTCTGCCCCTGGAGTGTCTGGGATCTTCCAGCATGCTTTACCCTGGGAAATGCCAATTCAGGAGCATCTGACACAGTGCAGAATTTTTGACCGTGAGAGGCAGTAAAGTGTTTAGAGAAGCCCAGAAAATCAGATTTTAATTTTGGGACTTGGCAAACACTGCTCCGATTCCTTGCTCTTGAAGCACTGTGCTGTAGGATGAGCATCAGAGCTTCAGTAAAAACAAGTCAGTCCCAAATAACACAACTGAGTTGCAACAGAAAGTTATGGACTGATAGAGACTAAGCCCTGAATAGAAGCTAAATATATGTGCAGACACATGGACACATTAGAGAGGAAGCTCCTGTTCTGGCTGTACTGACATGGCTCATTAATGACAGTCAAATAGAAAGGAGAAACAAACCCATGACAAACTGGCTCCTATGGGTTATTTTCAGGCCCCGTGATGTAATACCTCTTTCAGGCACAATCGCACAAAGTTTCTTTTTCTTGACTTTCTTTTTCCTCTAGAAGGAATAGAAACTTAGCAAGTCCTGCAAAGCACAGTCAGTCAATGTCTGGATTGTGTCCAACTCAATGAAGCACATGAAAATGCATGGGAGAAATGGGTTGATTATTAGAAAGTCAAGCCTTATAGAAAGTAAAGGGAAATAGCAGCAGCTATTTTAGACATCCGTGCTTACTCTTGGTCCTTTAATCTGATTGTTTTAAGGCATGTTAAACTAAGTGTGAAATGCACTTGTCAGTTACATTGCACTGCCAGTTTAGTGTCAATAGGAAATTCATTGTATCAAACTCTTCAAGTTTTTGTGTTCTTTAGTAATCTGGAGTAAAAGCATAATCCATCATCTTCCAGAGAGGTGAAGAATTTTTTTAAAAATTGAGAAGGAAACTTGAAATGCCAAATACCAATGTTCATGAGCTTTGCTCTGTGGCTTACAATTAAAACATTCGAATGTAAATGATAATGAAATGGTCTTGGAATACCTCTAAGCAACTCTGTGTCCTCAAGAGATACGTGTCCTCAGAAGATGTGTGCCCAGTGATGTGTCACTCCGTGTAGGAGAGCACAACCTTGCCCTGTAATGCTAGATTGCTCTCTTAGCATGAGCAATATGATTTTTTTTTCACTCTTCATCTTTTTGGTGCCAATTTCATAGCAAAAGCAATTAAGGCTACACCAGGTGAGGCTGGAGGAACCATTTGAAAAATAGAGTCTAGCTCGGGGTGTGCAATAGGTGCATTTATCAGCTTCAGCCTTGGTAAGTGGACAGATAAAGCAGAAGCCAAATCATGGTCCTGGCACCTTCACTTCTTTGCTGTGACCTCACAGAATAATTTTTTGTCTACACTTAGAGAGTCCAGCTCCTCTTGGCAGCTTTTGTCCTTGCTCCATGCAGCACCTTTCCTGCTGAGGTGTTACTGAGGTGTGCATTAGCTTGGCCACGTAGCTCAAGCTCCCTACCCAGAGCTTGGACACCAAGATGAGGCACATAGGCTACAGCACAAGCTGCCACCAGAGCAGAATGATGAGAACTTGCATTCTGACGGTGAACAGTGTGTTAAAAGCCCATGCTGGTACATCTTCATTGCTGCCTTCAGTGCTGGCTGGCACAGACGTGCTGTGCCTTCACTTTACTATGTAGATAGATTCATTCCACATCTCCCTTCCTCCCACTGGCCCTTCCATAACACAGTAGGATTCTGTCACACTCTAACATATTTTTCTCCCCATCCTCACGTTTTTCTTTGAAAACACTCATCTCAGGGAGTGGTGGTGCTGAAGCTTAATGTGACACCATCTGTTTAGCAATCCCAGCCTGGTTTCCAGTAGCCCACCTGAAATGCATGGTTACTTCCAGCCTTTCCTTTTGCTGGAGTGCTGGCTGAGCAAGCCGCCTTGCTTCTTGCTGGTGTCAGCAACCACAGCCTCTCTGAGCACATCAGGGTGTGGGGAGAAATCTTGTTTCACAGCCAACACTTGCAGAGTTTCTGTCAGCTTCCACAGAGCCCAGACTTCACCCAGGACATCCCTGCTTCCCCCACAAAGTGTTGCATAAGTGCTCATTTAATCCCTTGGTAGGTGGTAGGACTGGCCCTCCCTGGCCACCCCAGCTTTCTCCAGGTACAAACCAGTCCTCAAGCACTGCAGGGATGCACCCAAGTCTGGAGTAGCCTGCTTGTGGAAACTTGACCCTGGCTGGATGCCAGACATCCACCAAAGCCACTTTGTCACCACCCTCTGCAGCTGGACAGGAGAGAGAAAATATGATGAAGGTTGATGAGTTGAAATAAGGACAGGGAGAGATCACCCACCAAATACTATCATGGGCAAAGCAGACTCAAATTAGACATACTAATTGAATTTGTTACTAACAAAATCAGAGCAGGGTAATGAGAAGTAAAATAAGACCTTAAAAATACCTTGTCCCCACCCCTCCCTCCTTCCCAGCTCTACCTTCTCCCCTCCAGTGGTACAGGGAGATGTGGAATGGGGTTTTCAGTCAGTTTATCACACGTTGTTCCTGCCACTGCTCCAGCATGGGATCCTTCCCAGGGGAGACCATTCCCCATGAACCTCTCCAACTTGTGTTGATCCCATGGGAAAGAGTTCTCCATGAATTGCTGCAGCATGGGCCACACTTCCACGGGCTCAGTCCCTCAGGCACAGCCTGCTCCAATGTGGGGCCCCCACAGGGTCACAAGTCCTGCCAGGAAACCTGCTCCAGGGGGGGCTCCTCTCTCCACAGGTCTGCAGGTCCCTGCCAGGACCCTGCTCCAGCTCAGGCCTCCCAGGGGCTCACAGCCTCCTCTCAGCATCCCCGTGCTCCATTTTGGGTCTCCCCCACGGGCTGCAGGTGGATCTCTGCATCCCTGTGCCCTCCATGGGCTGCAGGGGCACAGCCATCCCTCAGGGTCTCCCCATGGGCTGGGGGGAATCTCAGCTCCAGCCCCTGGAGCAGCTCCNGCCCCCCTGCTACCAAAACCCGGCCACACAACATACAGTGCATATAGTATAGTGGCCCAGGGCAGCAACAGCAGAGCAAATTTTGCAGATCAGATCTGGATGTAGCCCTCCTGGTGATGGGTCAGGAGGAAGGAAGATGAGGGCTAAGCAGTGGCCACAGCAGTCCATGCCCCAGGAACCATGCAGGGTGTACAGCAGTGGTGCCTGGCAGCTGGAGCTCCTTTTAATCAGCCCACACTGCATAAAATAAACCCTCTGCAGATATAATATGGCCTTTGCCAGGAAAGGAATGCAAGACCTCGAGAACAACAACCCCTCCCATATGCTGAGCATCTTCTACAGAATCCCCCATAGCCTGGCAAAGAGCACTGCCAAACTGACCCACTGGCCACAGCCAGACAAGTCTCCAGGTGCTGGGCACCAATTCACTCTGGAAAGTGACTGCTCCTGGTTTAGGACCAAACATCCTTCGTTCCCATTAATGCTCTGCTGTTGGCTCCATCTTTTGCTATCACGCTCCATGAAAATCAACCAGAAAAAATAAATGTCAAGGAGAAGTTAAAAACATGATATGCTAATTAGCAAGTGTTCTCAGAGTGTTAGCCCCACATGATAACTACTGACCTGTTTGGGTATATTTTCAAATGCTCTTTCTTTTTTCAAGTTGGCTTCTTCGGCAGCTTCGGATTAAGCAGTTGCGTAAAAGCCTTCATTGTAAAGCATGCATTGCACTCACCCATCTGGCAACTTTATGTTGTATAATACAAGGGAGTGCACAGTATGTGGCATAAATTACAGACAAGAAGAATGAACAGCACAGCATGTAGGGTAAATTAAAGCAGGCATTCTTCATGGCCCATAGCAGAGAAGGACAGAACAATTTTGCATCATAAATACAGGAAAAACATGTGTTTTCAAATGAGAATTTTTTTAAAAAAAATAAATAAATAAGATATGCCCTCAGAGGCAGGCAGCTTGTTCCTAGAGGCAGCAGCAACCATGAAAAACCACATAAAGGAGTAAAGAAAGGCATAATGGTAGATAACAAGAGGTAACAGATTGCAGTAGGAGGACAAAGAAAGAAACCAAATGCTGAGATGGAGCAGGCCCCAGTGGACTTTTAAAAACAAGAGTGCAAATTGAAAATGAAAGGAGCAGAAAGCACACAGGGATCTGAAGATGAAAATCATTCCTGTTGTTTTTTGTGGCATGAGCATATGTAATGCACACTGCTTGTTAGTGACATATCACGTAACATCAAAAGGTTCATAAATAGGGTCTCCTGACCATGGTCTGGTGAACTCAGCATAGCCCTAAGAGCCTTCTGCTCTGAAGACCCAGAAGTGCTGACCATTCTATGGTGCTCCTCACCCTCTGGACCATTGTGGGGGCGTGTGTGTGTGTGTGTGTGTGTGTGTGTGTGTGTGTGTGTGTGTGTGTGTGCAAAAATGCCCACACAGGGGAGAAGAAGTGGGAAAAATTGGACAAAATGGGAGAAGTTGAGCAAACTCCACTTGCTAGCAAGTGCCAGAGCTTTAACTCTGTGCCTGACCTCTCCAGTCCTGGGTGTCCTACTTCTTTTTGTGAGCTTCCACTGCAGCTTGTGCCAACCTAAGGCACAGCTTTGCTCTTCTGCTGTCCTGCCATGGCCCTTCCCTTGTGCCAGCACGGGTGCCTGTAGTGCAGCACTGGGAACAACTTCAGGGAGCTAACTCTGCTAAACTGACCTTACCAAAGAAAAAAGGGGACCAGTTTCAGATCAGTGTTGCTCTTCTCTGGAGTGGAGTTACTCAAACTGTGAGCCAGTTGAAGCCACTGAATGGGCAATTTGAGTTCTGGACTGGAGGTGCAGGGCTGTGGCAGCTTCAGTTTAGATGAGGTTAAGCTGCCATGGAACGGTGCTCTGGCTGTTTTCCTTTCCCACCCTGAGCTGTTTTTGTCAATTTAGAATATGTTTTTCTCAAGCCAGGGAGTGTTTCCCATTATATGTTTGTGCCTTGCCTAGCAAGTTGGAACCCTGATCTGAGGTGGAAACTTGAGGCCCCACCATAGTACAAATAATAAATGTAACACAGTGAAGAACAGATGCATTCACATATGGTGCTTTATAATTCAGACAAATAAAAATTCTCATGTTGTATGTTAAAATAATTCTATATGTGCCACAGTTAGCATGAAAACTGAAAATAAAAACAAAGCCATGAAGAGTCCAGGCATTTGGGAGTCCATACCCTACTTCTGCATCCACAAACACAGATTCCTCTGTGGCCAGCCCTCGTTGCCTCATCATGCTGCAGTGCCCTGTAACTTTAGTGTTGTCCAGGTTGTGCTGTCTTTTCTTTTAATGTTAATTTCAGAATTCCTTTCCAGCCTACGCAGGCATCTTCCCAGCCAGCCGTCCCCTCCACTGCACATATGGGGCTGTATATAAAATATCCACAACTTTTTCATTCTGCATAGCTCCCAAAGAGCACACCATTTTTGTCTTCTTGAGAGTGTGGTCCCTAATGGCAGCATCCTCCTGGGGCAGTTTAGGTTTCCACTGGACTCTGAATAGGGATCATTGTGACAGAGGGTATTTTTTCCTGTGCTGTGCTGGCATTGGCAATAATAGTAGCAACAGCTATTTGCAAAGAGAAGTTATTTGTGGCAATCTCTGGCACATAGTATTATTTAACTCTTTTGGAAGAGGCACCTTCCAATAGAAGAAAGAATGGCTTTTGAAAGAGTTGCAGCAATATGGTAGTTCTGAGTGAATTATATGAGTCAGGTTCTCACAGGTGGATAGAGGTGGAAAAAAGTTCTTAAAGTGTGTCTTTATTATTTTTTTTTTTAAATCACACTAATTCAAACTTTGCTATGCCAATTTTCAGAAGATTTATTCTGTGTGTAACAAGTGCTGCAGATTTTGGAGGGTTGTTTTACATTCTTCAAAAATAATTAAATGGCTTAATTGCTTTTTAAAGCACCAAAATCACATCAGGCTCTAAAGTCATGAGCTTTGCCTCTGTAATTAACATTCATAAATACAGACTTAGCAAGGCTGGCTTTCAAAAGGATGATGCATTTCAGGAATACAAATTTGCATGTACAAACTGGATACACCAAATGCAGCATTTCTGATTTCTCAGTATCATTTTACTTCTTTTACCAATTTGCATCCTTGCTAATCAATGAAACACTAAGGAAAAAAAGCATTTTGGACAATTGCCAAAAGTATATCACAAGGGAGCATAAATCAAGACACTAGTCCTCTATGCTGAGCATTCATTAGTAACTAACATTAAATTGAAGTGAACCTTTTTACAAGCAAGGAAAACAGGCAATCCTGGAAATTGTTTTACTAGCAGCTCTTTATCCCACTTTTCCTTTCCCGGTCAACTGGAGGAAACACAGTCTAAGCAAAACATTTGGCATTAAAGATCTTACATAGTTTCCACCGTATAAATAGACTTGGAAAATGTGCAGAAAATAATATCCATAGAAAATGTACATAGAGTCAAGTCGTTGCCCAGAAGCAGGACATTTATTTAATAGGTGTAGACACAAAAATTAACATTTCTGCATCAGTCTCATCTATCAGCTTGAGAAACCCATTCTAATAGATATCAAGCACTGACCACACAGAGGATCACAAGCAGTGTTTGGACTTCAGCAACTTGTCAATAAGAAACATCAAGTATTTCTTCATTCAAACCAAACCGTTTCTTGCCACTACAGTGGGGTAAAACCCTTGCCATACTGTGGGGTTAATAGTTGCAGAATAGGGTCAGACTCTCTCCAGCCAGTTTATGAACTCAGAAGTTTATTTAGGTTGCTGGACCAGTGCCAGTTTACAGCTGCTAATGAGCTGATCCCCACAATCTTTTTCCTTTTAAAGCAGTCAGAATTAACCAAGATAAACTCTCCAGCCCTATGCTACTAGTTGCCCGAGGAAATATTTTGAAAGCATTCTTGCCTAAAATGTAAGTATCTCAAAATCTAACTTCCGGGCATATATTTGTGTATTACTGGAATTGGTGAACATCCCATATAAGATGAGCATGTCCTGCATCCTATGTGAAAAACCATGTAGCCAGTAATTTTCTGGTACTTTGGTACAGCTGCTCACTTCTCCAGCAAAGCAGTGAGCACACACTATTAGAAGTGCAATCATGCTACACTAGAGTTATTTTTCCTTAGTTCTAGTGTGTAAAACCTGGCAGCTTTATCTTGGTAAAGGGCTAAGAGTTCACCCAAGCTTGCAGTCTGTCTGAGCTTTAGCTCTGCTTGACGTAGGGAACACCCTGGTCAGCACCTTGGGCCTTTGTGGTGTCCACCAGCTCCACGTCAGCACAAGTGACTGAGAACAGCTCGCGGAAGGAGGAGCAGAAATCAACCTCACTGCTCCAGAGGCATTCCCTAGGGAAAGCAGACTCAACTGGACCTGCCCAGTATCACCTTCTCCCTCTGTCTTCTCACAGGGAGTAATTGCTTGGATTAGTGAGAGGCCAGGATGAGAAAAAAAGCAGGTCATACTCTAGCAGTGAAGACTATCACCACCCACTTGTCACTCCCTTCTCTGACTTTTCTCACAACCAGAATCCACAGTGAGAAGAATATGGTGTCTTTTGAGCTCCCACTCCTATCCAGCTGGCTTATCCTTTTTAAATTCTATTTCTCTAATGATTTTAGCTTTCCACCCCTCTAATCCTGGAGCCCTTTTTTTGACTCAGCACTGATCACCATGAAAAAATGCAACAACAGAACTTCCTTCCTCTCTTTTCTCCCATTTGCACAGGGCTGGCAGAGTTTCTCAGTGTTCAGGATCTGGTTCATTTGGTGACCTCCTAGTGAGTCACCAGGAGCACACAGTCACAACCACAGCCCTCTGAAGGCACGTGGTGACCTGCTCCAGCTCTGCAGAGCTGGTGGGGAATCACAGGACTGCAGTGGATGAGTCCAGACCCAGGGAGTCAGCAGCACCCTGATAGCCAGGAGGAGCTCTGGGTTGGCAGGAGCTCCTTCCCTGAGTCTCCTAGGGTGGCAGCAGCTGGCTGGACACGTAGAAGCCCTGCTGGCCCTCGGTTTTCACTTTGTTTTCCACCTGTGAGTGTGCAAGGGCAGTCTGTCTGTGAGCAGAAGAGCAAAGAGCCATAACATGTGCATGTGGACAGGGCAGAAGAAAAGGGGGTGCGTAAGGGGAGGAGTTATTTGGAAAGAGAGCTCATAACCATGGTTATGTGTTCATACTCATGTGGGTCTGTAGGAGAAAAGAGAGATCAGCTTGTGGACTGGAAGTAATGGGAAATTTTTGCAGTTTTGATTCTGACAGTTTTTCTGAAGATAGCTCACGGCTTCTTGTGCTGCTCACAGAGGAGCTGCATTATTCCTTTTCCAGGCTTGCACTTTGAAAAAAGCCTTTCTGTGAATTTTTATGGTATTTTTCTACTCACTGTGGTATTCACAGATATGAAGGGAGGTGGGAGCAGAGCGAACAGGCCCCCTAAATCCATAATCACCATGTGCAGTTACATTCATGAATGTCACCATTGATAAGTGCAGTGTGCTGTACAACCAACCCGAACACAGCATTTTTATGACCCATCAGAGCTATAAGGAGACATTTTCATGCTGGGAGTATGTCCTCCACTCCCCACTCCAGCCTGACTTCTCCAACTCCAAAACTTCTTCTGGCCACCACGGTTGCCTTCAGGTTCTCTGGTTTGCAGCCACAGAGACAAGACCCGGTACTGCTCTGTTGCTTTTGCCCCTGTTCAAAATGTCCCTTTAACCCTGATGTTCTTCTCCTGTCCATGGGAGCTTTGCACCCTCCTGTAAACCAAGTCTTCCCTTTCCTGAGAATGAGACCTTGACCTTGTGTTGCAGCCTATCCAGCTTGAACAAGCTCTTTTTGCATGTGCTTGCTGTGTGACAGAAGACATCTGAAGAATCTTGCAAACATGAACAATCGGCCTCTTCCACTGCAGTCAAGGGGAGGTTTGCCAACAGCTGTACAAAATTTGGGCTCAAACTCTCATCTGAAAAAATGCAACAGACATTGCTGCTGAAAATAGATAATTTCTAATTCCCTTAGCTCTCTTTGTGGTTTAAAATAAGCCTTTCTGCATTAAGACTACAGTTTTCAAACTAACAAAATTTAAAAAAACCCAAAATGTTCTTTCTGAGTGTTGTTTCAATTACATTTCCATGAGTCTACATACTTTTGATGTGTGGATTTTCCCATTAGATTCAGATTGCTCTGGTTTGCACTCCATCGATGAGGCATACCCTGTACAGTGGCAGTGGGATGAGACCTCTCATTTTTACATCTGAGGGACCAAAGGAAATGAGTCAGCAAATTGGCAAGATCCTATCTGATTGCAAAACTGCTGAGCATGATCAGTCCTTGGGATTCAATACCTATCCTCCTGCCTTGCACCTCCAGATGAGTCTGCTAAAGGATCATGGTTTGAGGGTCAAGAATGAGCAGGTACTTTTATTCTGTGTGCTACCCTAGTCTCTAATACATACATTTGAAGGACCTGACTGTTAGTTGTTATTAAGAATATTTTTTACTCCTGTGATTGAATCAGCTGCTGCCTGGAAGCACTATATTTAAGTAATGGATTTTTGCTGCTAGTGGGTTTTGAGTTAAAACAGACAGCGCAAAGATTGTTCTGGCCACAAAGAAGCATGTGGAGGAAATCAGAAAAAGATAACTTGGAGGAGTAAGATGTGGGGTGGCCTTTCAAGAAGCAACAAGTTGACTTCTTTTCAGGTAGAACTTGACCCATTTATGAAAAGTACTCTATGTTTTTGCCACCTGTGACTGAATTTGATGGTTCAGGAGTTTTCTTCCACTTCTACATTCCCTGACTTCCACCCTAGGTGTGCTCTAAGCCTGCTGGGTGCAACAGGGAACCCCAAACAGGCTCAGATGCATTAAACTTTTATTTTGTTTCTTCTCTTCATGCCTCCTTCTAATGTATTTCATCTGCTATGAACAGCAAGCGTGAACCACATTGAAATAACAAAATGTCAGTACACAAACAGTACCATTTCTCAGGGACAATGCAAAGGGCAGGAATATAAACTTAAGTCTCAAAGGCAATAAATGCTCCTAAATTAGCCTTGAAAAAAATGCATTTCATCTGCATAAAATGCATGAAAGTTTACATATTTTGGTATTATTTACTCTTCTTCCCTATTAAGTACATAGCGCTTTGCTGATTATGGAATATGGCTAGGGAAAGAAGGTAAGTTTGTTCCAATGAAAGCACAGTAATTGCCCTTGTATTTCCATTCAACCACTCTCCAGTTTTTAATGTCCAGTCCCTCCTATAATATTATGTTGAAATGAGGTTGAAAATCTGTTCCTTTGGGATTTTGCTAGTGATTAGGTTTGGGACAGGATTTCATCCCAGGAATGCGCAGAGCCTAGCAACTAATGACTGTGCATCTTGGGCTTCCACCTGCACTGGTTTGGGAAGAGTTAAAATTTTGTATGCAAATCAAGAAGAGCTGTAAAAATTTTGATTTCCAGTGCAAGTCATCATTTACCATATGGTCAGGTGTTTACCCAACTCCGTGTTGTTCAGCAATCGTAGAGGTTTGCAGGGGGTGGGGGTGAAGCGGGGGGTTGTTGTTTTGATTTCAAAGTCCTGTGCTTCAAACTGTCTCTAAATTGCTGTCACCACAATGCCTGTGAACCAGTCTGCTGTGTGAGTCTGACTGGAACAAGCCCCAAAAAGCACTGCCCTTTATCCTCCCCCTCCCCACACTCTTGCTGCGTGTCCTTCAGAGCTGGGATGGGCTCTGGGACCTTTCATGCACTGCTCCACCTTACCTGACTTGCAAGCAGACAAGACCTGTCAAACCAAGCACAGGAAAGATAATCAGAGAGCTAATACTGGAGGTTTCAACTTTGCTCCTACTTTCAGAGGTGAAAAGCAAGTTTGCCTCTCAGTCGTTAGGCTACTCAGGTTGCCAGAAGGCAAATAGCCAATAAACACCCACTGACCACCTCTACGGGGCTTTATGTTGTTGTTTGTCATTTATTTCTGCGGCTGGTACTAATTTTCAGTTTGTCATCCTTTGACTCATAGAAATTCTTCCCCTTCAAAAAGGATGCATCTCCCTGCCGACCACGGAAAAAAAATGTGGCATGCAATCCTTTCCTGATAGCACCGGAGACGAGGAAAGGGTAAGTTAGAACACCATGATGAGGAAGTTCTGTCATTTCCAGAAGGAAGCGTGATTCACTGTGCAGAGCATTTTTGGGAGCCTGAATCAGAGCTGTCGAGGAAGTCAGTTCTTGGACAGTTTAATGTTTAGTTTAACTATGACTTTACCGGTGAAACGCGTGCCTCTCCCCACAGCCAGTGGGTATGGAGAGATCAGATAACATGCCACCGAGGAGCGGGCAAGAAGATTGCCAAGCAAGCGGCTTTCAAACGTTTCGGATAAAAGGAGAAGTGCCCCAGAAAAATCTGTCCTTAAATGTCATTGCGAAGCAGCGCTCTCCTGAAAGCAGATTTGAGGGAGAAATGTTTTCTCACACTTTTCCCGAGCCCAGCGCAGGCAGTGGGAGGGACCTGCAGGGTGGCCATAAGGAGCCTGCGAGGAGGGGAGGGCCATGCAGTGAGCTGCAGCCGGGCTCCTTCCCAAAAGGTCTGGAATTAGCGCGCTAGCGGAGAGATGGCTTCATTAGTCATGGCACAGACCTGCTAAGTAAAGCTATCTGCAGAGAGAATGAGTTGTGTGTTAGCTGCCAACAGACTGCAGGAGAAATTCAAGTTGTTGTTTTTAATTGCCTATTGCACCGTAAAAGGATCACGATTTGATTAATGTAGTGTCCCCCCTCCGCCCACCGCACACCCCCTCACACACCATAATGCAGGAAACAAGCTTAGATCGGAGTGTCTTTCCCAGATCTTTTGCCTCCCCATCTTCCCTTCTTCCCCATGGGAAAGACAAAGACTTACTGGCAAAGTACACATCTGGGAAGGGTCCTCAGCTCAGGAACTGGGCATATTCCTGGGCTAGCACAACCGGTTTGGAGCAGGAGGCCAATACTCCTTTTCTCCCCAAATGCAGTTTAATAAAGTGAGGAGAGAGAAGAAGAATCTATGTTATTACTTGTGAAGATTAGCAGACTGTTGATGTGTTTGTGCCTCCAGGGATGTGTGTGTATCACTGAGGTCGAGCAGAGGGAACTGTCAAGATATTTACTGTATGGAAATACATGCAGGAACCCAAAACATAGTGTAGGAGGGCGGTGTTTATAGCCTGTACATTTAAATAAATAGAAACCATCCTTCAAACTCACTCTTTGCACTCTGTTGCAAAGGGATTTACATTTCTGGCCTCGTGGATAAGGAAAGACTGAGTATTAGGGAGAGGCAGTGTTCTTATAGGATGTGAAAGGAAATAATGGGATACACTGAGCATGCCTACGCATCCCTCGAAGACGTCACTCTCTCTGGGAGCCAAAAGGTAAGGGAGTAGGTTTGCTGACTATGACACATGGTGGGAGGAGATCTGAGACACAAAGGAGTCATGGGTGTGAACCAGGAAACAAGACCGTGCCCACCCAGCTTTTTTGTTTGCTTGAGGAGGATGTAAAATATGCTTACACTAGTCGTGCTCCAGCTCCAGCGCTAATTGTTAACAATAAAAGGTCACCAGAAAACAATTGCTGGGAACCAGAATTACACAAGGGGCCTGGGTAATGCGATCACTCCTTCGCGGGGGAATGCCATCCCGCCTGGGAGCGGGTACTGGGAGATCCTTGGGAGGGACTCCCAGGCCAGCCGAGGAAGGGAGGTGCGCGCCCGAGTCGCTCAGACCTGCCCCGCCAGCTCCCCGCTCCCAGGCGGACGCGCACACACCAGGCAGCTTCGAGCTTATTTAGCACTTATTTTAGGGAGTTTAAATGCGAGGTGAAGAGCTGTTCTTTTTCCTATTATCCTGGCAGGAGAATATTGGCTTTGACATCCCTTCCTACGGCAGCGTTGGGGCTTTGAGGGGGCATGCCGGGCAGGTTTGCACAGCAGGAACAAGGACTGCCATCTGAGGGAGGGCTGGGGTGAGCTGGAAGCAGCAAATCCCAAAGGAAAGAGGGAGGTACTGCTCGAGTGTCTTATTCCCTCCCAAAATACGTCTCTGCTTCATGGGTGTGAGTAGTGCTCTGGAAGAAATTTCTAAGCTAGCATTAAATTCATCTGTGTGAACACCAGCGGCAGCTGAAAAATCCTGCCAGCATTTTGGATAAGTGTTTTGACGACCCATCCTGTCCCAGCTCTGTGCTCTTGTGGCTCCCTGGTCTACTTGCACGTCTGCTTGTGTGGTCAGCACACCATGAGCTGCACTCTGACCATCCTGGTTATTTAACCTCCAGGACTGAACAGAATTAAGGGATGTCTGAACCAATGAGAGATGCTTTTAGGCCGTGCCCATGCTGAGGAACAGCCTGAATGTCAGAGGGGGGCTGAGTTCAGGCCATTTGACTGTCACTGCTGGGTACAGCCACAAAAATGCCAACCCTGTGTGGATTTAGAGGCATTCTGGAGCATCCCATGTCTGAGTAGACTCAGACCCTGTCTACCCTACCCTGCCTTCATTCCACATTCAGACAAGTTCAACTATTACTAAATGGTCCAAAAACATTTATTTACCTTTTCCTATACCTTGCCCTCTGGGAAGTTGTATGTGTGTCTAGCCCACCCTAACCTGAAGTCCTGAGCTTTCTGTAGCTGCATCCAACCAGAACAGCACAACTTTGTTACCACACAAAGGCTTCCATCAGCCACAACCAGCTCTCTCCCAGCCCTTCAAGTCAATTCCTGCAGCCAAACTTTATAGCTAGCCAGGGAGAGAGAACAGACACGTGTGAAAAGCAGTCACTGAGGGACAATGCACAACTGTTTTCCTTTCTTCCACTGATTGCACGTGTCTGATAGTGCCCATGTGATTTTGAAGCTGTTTTGTGATGGGGCTCAAATTTGTTAAAGGAAGCCACTGCCTAAAACCATTTTCTCAACAATTCCATCAAGTCTAGAGACAGAGGCAAAGATGCCGCAGATGTCCAAGTAGCTACTCCATAGGTGTTCAGTACAGAAAACTTCTCAAGAAAGCTGCAGGAATAGCATTCAGTAAAGCAAGATGGGGATAATAATTTCTTGAGTAGCTGAAGGACACTGTGAGAAATGTTAGATGATTTATGTGAGGAGAACTTGCTGAATTCTCAAACCTTCCCACTTGCTGTTCCCTTGTGTGAAGAATTTTGTGTTCTGCAGACAAGGAGAGCTCAAGAAGTGACAAGGCACATCCTTGTGAGGTCTGGGAGTGAAAAGGGGAACAAAGATTAAGTCAGGCCCTGATTCTCGCTGAAAACACCATCATTATAAAAAGTGGAGGCCAGAGGCCTTTGGTTCTCTTTGAAGGGATGCCAGGTATGTGCTAGAAGCTGTTGGAGCCTGCCTGGGGTCATGCAGATGCCCTATGCAGGTCATAGAGTCTGGGGACTGTGGTGTGCCCAGTACCAGTGCTAGCAAAACCACTCAGGAGGCACAGGACTCTGGGTGCTGTAGGTGTTTTGTCTATCTAAGAATCCAGCCCCATTTAGTTCAGTTTGGCCACAGCACATAAGAAAGATGCTAATAATCTGATGAGGATCCAGGGCATTGTTGCAATCTCCACAGGTATGATAAAAATTACCTGTGGGCGAAGGACTGGACAAACTGCATTTGCTTACTGCAAAGAAAAAGAGGTAGGATTGAATGCTGAGAATGGTTTTAAATATCTGAAGGGTTACTACAAATAGCAGAGCACAGATCCTGTGGTGAGATAGTGAGGTTAAGAGAGGCTTCAGCTGGAATAGAGAAGATTCTTTTTAGACACCAAGGAAAAAAAACCACTCAATCTTTGTGATAGCAAGATTATGAAGCCCTGTAATGGATTGACTGGAGAAATTCTGGGTCTCGTGACTGGATGCTTTTAAGAGTAGAAAAACAGCAGCCAGGAAGGACAAGGATGTAGCTGATGCTACCATGGATGACCTCCTGAGTTCCTTCCAGGTAGTGCGCAAGCACTACAGGGAAGAAGAGGAAAAAACTATTTTCCAAGTTGTCCTTCATTCATTCCTGTTTCCGCCCGTATCCCTTTTCATTCCAGCTGCATTTAAAATGAGCAGAATGATTCCTCTGTTAACATATGACTGTGTAGTAAAACCCAGGAGTTAGGAATGAGCAGGTCTTGAGAAAACAGAGGATATGAAAAATTTGTACTTTTATTATGGTGACCAAATCCTCCTTTTCATAGAGCAGGTCTGATTTTGTTCATTTGCTCTCAGCAAGCAGAGTTAATGGTTACCATTTTCTGTAAAATAGAACTTCCATTACTGAAGAAAAAATCATTTTACAGCACTCAGTCTTTAGCCAATAAAGTTTAAAAGCTGCATGAGGAGTTTTAAATTTTGAAACATTTACTTTTAAGTGAACTATAAAGATGAGTCTTAATGCCCAGATTTCTGAATCAATAAAAATGTTCAAATGTCTTTGTCAACAGCATAGTGAAACTGAAGCCAAAATGCCACTAAACAAAAGATAAAATCTTGGATGAAATACCCTGGCCTTTACTGTCATTTGTGAGAAGTGCTGTCTCTTCATATAGAGATATGAGCAAAAACTGAGCCCCACCACTGTGACCAATGTGTCCTTATGAAGTGGGCCCAAAATAGACCAGTTAAAATAGTGCAGCATTTGCTGTGTGCACTGGGACTTTTAGCACATGCATTTGATGAGAAGATCTTTATGACAGTAAATGTAGATACTCATTGTTATACTTAAGGTTCAATTCCAGCTTTTGTCCTAAATCCTTCCTCCCTCTCCTCTCTGCTATATTTTTAGCTGCTCAAAACTTTTAGAAGCAATTCCTTTTGTGATTACAATTGTCACGTTTGCTTTTATCACTTCCTGGTAAAAGAATCCATGTCAGATTGAATAATCTTTTTTTTTTCCCTACTTGTTTGGATATCCCTAAGCTGTAGTTGGAAACTCACCCCCAGCCTAGCTCAAAACTAACAAACTACACATCCCAGAGGTATGTGAGAGAGACCCGTGAAACAAAATCAAGCCTCAGGCAAAAACTGAATCTATAAGGCTTCACTACCCACATCGTCTTTTATGGACTCATGGTCCACAGTTGCAATAGAGATTTCCATGAGTAATCTAAAATTGGAATGAAAAAAACTCCCAGGTTCAGCATGTTAAAAGCAGTAGCGCCCTGCAAAGTGCTAATGTGACTGTGGATTTGAAATCTCATGCTTTCTTGTCCCAGGAGGGACAGGTGCATGTGTGCTCTCTACTGACCCTGAGGTTTGGTCCAAGGAAATGATGCCCCATTCTGATGGTGCTCATAGATCCTACAGTCTCAGAAACCTTCACATTAGTGATATGAAATTAGGGGACAAATTAGTTGAAGCATGGTGATTAATCATGACTTGAAATCACCGTGGACACCTGCTTGTAGGTTTGGCTTTTCAGTGTTGTTTTTTATGAGCAGGTAGTGTAGTGGGTGCTCACCAAAAGCAGCCCCAGGCTTCAGGCAGGGTGACTGAAGAAAAGCCCTTTCAGCACCTGCAGAGCCAGACCTTCAGCAAAAGGCAGGTGTGTTCCCCACTGCAGAGATGTCAGCGAGAGCGTCACAGGTGGATTTGCTTAACCAAACCTCCATTTAGGAAAAAAGCATTCCTGGCATATGAAGTTTTCTGCTCTACAGAGCCTGAGGTACAGTCCTAGCTTTCCACAGGATTGACATTTCAGGAGCCTGAAGGAAAATGAAGTCACAGTTTTGTAGAAGCCATGGTCTACAGTGTAAGCAGCTATTGCAAAATTGGTGTCTTTCCTAGGATGGTGTGGGGAGGTAGGGACTGCAATATTTATCTAACGTGTAAATGTGTGTAGGCACTTATATCTCAGTGCAACCTATAAGGGGAAAGCAGCCCAGCCTAATTCCCTTCCTCAGGGCAGAGCCTGGAGTGTGCTGCCTGTCCTATCACAAAATCTTCATGGACAAGCAAGAACTTTCTCTGGCTGGAACACAGTAGCTTGCAATGCAAGGCATGCCAACCTATGTCAGCAGCATTGCTCCCCTGGCACTGCTCCTCCCCGTTAATTGTAGAGTAGAAAACATTCTTCTTCAGGCTTTTCCTCTAACTACCCCAGTGTGAGAGCCAGGAACTGCGGACATTTGTGAGGAGGGAATTTGGCAGCTGAAACGCGTGGAAGCCTGGCTCTGGCATGAGCCATTCCAAGACCAGCATCTGGACTCCTGGTTAACTTCCTGACTGATCTCCTGCCTCAAACAGGATGCCAGCCTCGATAAGTGCACCAAACATAAGGGGAAGGCTGGGCAGAGGCTTGGACATTCTCTTCTGGTTTAAAAATAGCGAAGCAAATCCAAAGCATATTGGTAGAAAGGCTGTAACTTCAAAGCTCAACTGGAGAGTGCTTCCTCCTGATGTTTGTCTTGCAGATTACTGCCTGGGTTGAGTTTCTGCCTGTCCCCTCAGCAAGGCTGCAGCTGCAACCTCACTTGCACAAATAGGTGAATTTGAAGCTCAAACACAAGACCATTTCTGGTGCATAGTGAACAGCTTGGCTCAATTTACAGGGGCATCTGTGTCAAAACTGTTGTGATGTTTGCAAAGTCCATCAGCATTTTGCTTGTCTGGGTAAAGATGGTAATTCTGTGTGTGCTGTTTTCCTTGTTTATGCCATTAGGAGAAACTTTATACTGGCTTTCCAAAATAAAAGGGAAAAAAGGTGCTGTTTAGGTTACATCTCAGCTGTGTATATGTCTGCATATATATGGTATAGGGGGAGTGTGCACGTGTGTATATAAGAGAGCCTTTCCTTCAGTGCTGACTCAGAGATTACAGGTGACTGCAAAGTTATTTGGTTTTTCTTCCACCCAGACAAACCGCCTGCCAAGCTTGGGTTCTCCCTCAGTGTTTGAGACATTCACATCAGCCCCTTACCTTCTGGAATTCCACACCTGTGGAGCTGAAGAAGCCAAAACATTAAAGAGTAGGGCCTAAAGCAGGTGGCTGTGTGTTATTCCAGTATCCCACTCCTACACGGGGCTTGTACATCCCAACCCATGCCTGGCTTTCACCACCACGGTGTTTTCAAACAGGAAAATGTGACAAGGCTTCTGTAACTTCCCTGGGACCAGAGTCAATCATCTTTCCTACACACCAACACTTTGTACATACACAGATGAAAACATGCAGGTGCTTGCAAACTGCATAAACATCATCCAGCACACCCTTTATACAAAAATCACCCACTTTGTTGATTCACCATTTCTCTTTTCACAATGGGGAAGACTAACACTTTCTGAATAACAGACACAAAGTATTTTGCAAGTGGGAAACAAGTGGCATCGGATGAAAACTCTTGAACAGTTGATTTCTCTTGTCCTTCTGCAGTTCTTTCTTTCCATTAGCATTGTTACCCTGTCATTCTTTTCTTAAGGTGAGGAGAACAGAACAGCTAAACCCAAAGGCAGTTATCCCTGATGTATACTGCATCCTGAAACTCTTCAGTACAAGTACAAACAATGCTGATTTCCTGCCATGACAAGGTAGCAGGGAGGTGTGCCAGAGGAGGAGAATGATCTTTTTACAAAGAGAACCTTGTTCAAGACAACTTTATTACCAGACATAACCTCAAGAGAGTTAAAAAGCTGATTTTAAAAAATGATCAGATGCAGGGCAGAAGGATTAGGTCAGGACTTAAAAAGCTTTCCTCCAAAATGTGGCAAATAGATTCTGAATTCTGATCATGTCTACAGTGTCAGCAGGTGACTGATTCATCTGCAGCATGGGAAGAAGACTTTTAACACTGTCCATACAAGGGATATTCCACTGCTCACAGGACACCCTGGCCTACTTCAGTCACTTGGCAATTCTCATCAGGCCATGAAGCCAAGTTAATCATGCTCCTGTTCACAAAGTTTCTGACACTTCTGCTTTGCAGGAAGCCATGAAGCCTCACAGAGACTTTCTGCCTTATGGCTGTCGTGCAACGAGTGAGACTGTAATATCTTAAATTTTTTTCCAGGTTTGTCTGATAAGTGGGTGGCAACAGTTAGAGGCCAATTTGTGCTTTTCCATCACTCTGTCTAGACATATTTGCAGGCACTGTTTTGCCTAAAAGAGGAAAGCGTATATCATATATTACACAATAATGGGTTATTTTTACTTGTGATGCATTAAGAGGCTGTTTTCAATCAGAAATCGTTTGATATGAGGGTATGTTCTGGACGATAAATGGAAAAAGTGGAGCATAACCTTCTTTCTTTCCTTTTTCACACAGCAGACAATACCCATACTTTCCATATAGACAGGAAATGGTTTAGGTTTATATATAGAAATACAGTCTACTTTATATGCATACATAATGTATTGATTTCTTCAAAAACTGTCACTGTAATTGGTTGAAGCTGCAAAATTGATACACACCTATGTAAATACTTCAGTGCAGCCCAGAAAGGACAAATCTGGAAACTCGAAGTGGGATTCCCTGCCATCGCTCTGAAGGCGACACGCGTGGTGTGAGGGCCATGTGCCGTTCACCAGCCTCTCAGAGCCACCAGATCTGCTCTGTTCAGCATCTGTGTGTCCTAACTTACAGTCCTACCTGATTCCTGCAGTATCTTCTCACAGTTGTGTCTTCTCACCACCCCTTCATCCCAAGCTCCTAATGGGACAGAGGTTCTTTGCTCTTACTGGCACCACAACCAGTGGGGCTGAGTTCCATTCTGGCTCAGGGCTGTGGAGTTTTCCAGTCCCATATTCCCTGGCTACCTGCCACCTCTTTTGGCTGGAGCTGTCCACTGTCCTCTTCTGTCTCTGGGTTGGAAGAAGGTGCTCTGCATTCCTCAGGAGTGGGGTGTGTCCATAGCAGAGCACTTTTCTGCACAGCCATGTACCGTCTGTAGCCACCCCTTCCCCAGGGGAGCAACACACCAAAAAACCTTTCCTTAGAGGGGCACAGTGCCCAGGCAGCAGCTCAGTTTGGATTTTGGGGTTTCTTTCCACATCGTTGTGCTTCTGCCCCTGAGGGCATGAACACTGGGAAGGTGACGAGCTGCTCCCAGGTTTCTGGAGTCCAGGCTGCTTAAGCAGTCAAGGAATCCCTGCTTTATCAGTGCTGCTCTGCAGTTCAACGCAGCTAAGTCACTTTTTGACTCTTGAACTCTTGCAGAAGATATTTAGATTGTTTTAAGATGATCTTTCACTAAGCTGAGATGCCAGGGGCTAGGGAGGTTAGGAGCTACATGTTTAAAACTGTATTCAGTTCAAACTGGATGAATTCCTGCTCACCAGACTATGATCCACAGTCAGGCATTATGGTCAGATTATTTAATACATTAAAGTGAATTTGATGGGCACAGCCACCAGCTGGACTATTATCTGATAAAGCAGTCACAGAGAAGACATAGTAATAGGCCAGAAAAAAAAATTACTTGTTTCTTTCAGGCACTGTAAACAGATCTGTGTTTACTTTATTGCAAGGGGCTTTTTTTCTTTTCTGTGCTACCAACATGTAATCTTTCACTTGACTTAATATGCGTTTGATATTGTTTGTTTGCTTGCTTTTACATATGCTACATCCCTTAATGGGATTCTTCAGCCTTGTATTTTATTCCTTGTAGATAACAAATTTCTCCAGTGCTTCCCTTTAGATTTCTCAAGCTCCACATGGCTGCACTGCTCTTTTCAATACATTTTTTCCCCAGCTGTTTTTTAATAAGGCAAGAAGTACAGTGAAAGCACTTGGCTACTTCCTACTGCAGCCATTAATGGCCATGGCAAAGACTCACAAACCCTGCTACAGATAAGGAAATAAATCTCTCTCTGCCATGAAGCTGTGGTGTAAGGACTGAAATACACTCTAAGCCGTAAAAGTTGAACTTGGAGTGAGGAGAACTCCAGCCGTCACCTTGCATATTTCATTTGTTACAGGCCATCTGTGTGCATCATCAGGGATCTCAGGAAAATATTACTCAGCTGTCTTTTATCTCTGTCTAGTCTAGCTGGAGCGTGGGTAGCAGAACACAAAGAAGCAGGTTCCTACCCTCAGCCTGATGATAAAAGATGCTGGTAACTTAATAGAAGCAAATGTTCTGTATTGATTAATAATACAGGGCTATAACCCGCTGAATCTGCTGCACATGGAGCAGAGTTTAAAAAACAAATAATGAGTTTCTTCCTTCCTAATAAGCTCTTTATTAGTTGTTGAAGTGGAATGTGAGAGTAGAAAGTAAAGCTCAGGTATCAAAAGAAGTGGTGATGACGGGTTGAGGGGGGTCACTTGTGAAAACAGTGGAAATCAAATCAATTAGGCCTGTCAGCTGGAAAACATCATGGGGAATTAACACTTGTTTGTCTGGATTCCTGCAGCCTGAACAAAAGTGCACAAAAAGAAAAGTGCATTCAGGTAACAAAGAAAGTGTTGTATTAAAACTGTGGTTTCACTAAAGAAAGAAAAGAAGTATTGTGTTATGTAAGACTTACATCCACTGACAGATGAAATAAGTTAATAGGATACAACTTTAAAACCAGCAATGAGCTTTTACCCTTCAGAAATAGATGCATCTGCACAGCAGCAATGGAAGGAGGTAAAGGTACAACCCCTGTGAACTTTAGGGCCCATAAAGAGTAGAACCTGGCAGGGCCCTGCTGAAAATGTTGAGATTTTGCCCGGTTACCGTGAAACTGAAATTACAGCTGGTGGCATAAATTGAAAAGGCATGCAAAAAATCTGGGGAATATTTGGATCATGGGACTACAAAGAAGGGAAGCCTTGGGGGCAGAGGCCTTCAGGAGTCTTTGGATCTCAACCTCATTTCTAGTTTATTTTGCTTTCTCTCACCTCAAGTCTGAAATATACTGAAAAGCCCTTCCGTCTACTGAAAAAGAGTTGTTTTGTTTTTCATATCACACTCCACGAGAGCAAAGATGGTGCAGTTACAACCACAGCTTCTACTGGATCAGCGCCTGACTGAGGAAAGCAGGAATTCAGGTCTACGATCTCCCAAGCCTCTGACTAAACTCATTAAAACTTGGACACAAAAATTAAGCGGTGAGATGCGTTGGCCCTGATCCCTTCTCCTCCCCTCAGTCTGGCAGACACCAGGGAGTTCCCCCCAGCCCCTGCCCCTGGGGCTGCCAGAGGGGTGACCACCCTGGGCACAAGGCAGGGATGCCCTCCTGCGTCAGCCTGGACTATGCAGAGCCCACACCTGGTTACCAAAGCAAGGGGCTCGAGGTTACCTGCACACAAAATCAAGCCTCAGCCTGCCAGATGGACTGATCTCATGGGTGCTTTTTATCACTGGTGAATTCATGCAGGTTCTACTGAGAGACCCCAAATTGCCAAGAAATACTGTAGGAATAAGCAATAGGATCAAAAAGTTTCAACAACTTGCACTTATGTTAAAATAGAAGGGGCCTGTGAATAACTCCTTTGTCTTTTAAATTTGTGTTACCATTATTGATTTTCATTGCTGTTTTTTGAAGCAAAGCAGTTGAGGTAGCTTTCAAAGTCTGACTGGATTCCAGAATAAAAAATGCAATTGTTCTTTCCCTGTTCCCCTGTTTTATGCACTGACTACACATACACATTCTTGGCACACACCACAGCCTTTAAAGTGCACAATTTTTAATGCAATTAGAAAAAGAAACTATTCCAAGTGACAGGAATAAATTAAAGGAATGGCTTGAAGGTGCAATCACAAATGGCTTAGTATTTTTCATTCAGAGGGATTTGCTTCATGAGAAACATTTCTTCTGACGGTCTGAAGCAGTTTTTGAATCACCTTGTCCAGTGCTTCAAGAGTCATGGCCATCCCTAGCTGTAGCCTGAATTATTTTATTTGTAAAAATGTGTATAAACAATTTTTTTCTATACTTGGGTGAAATAACAAAAGAGAGAAGTGTTGTTAACTTTTGTCTTTGTTACTACAGCCATTGAAAAGCCCTGGTCGCTCCTGCTGTCGTATATTTTATTTCACAATGAAGTTGGGATATTAAGTCAACCAACTTACACATTTCAATGCAAATAAAATATAACAAAGCAAGAGCTACTTATTGCCCTTTACAGATTAGTGGTAGGGAAGGTGTGGAAAGCTATTTGGAGCTCCCCTGCTCACCCCTGTTAACACATGCATGCTTCCTTAAAGGAGTGATTACACCTTGCTGTTGGCAGTGCAAAGCTTAGTAGATCTTTACATTTTACCATGAAAGAGGGGAATTTCCTCTTACTTCTGTGGGCAGCCAGCCAGGGAAAGGTGATGGGAAATACATGACATCCTGTTCTGTCTACCTTTCATCTTTCCTGTTCACAGATGCATTTGGAGCCTGACATGCAGGTGTAATTAAAAACAGGTTGATGCCATGCACAGCTCAGCAGATGCACACAAAATTAGTACCTGCTGTGAATCCAAGTACTTTAGCTTTTATGAAGCAGCCAGGCATTTGCAAATTGTCTCTTGTAACTGCAATAATATGAACATAAGAATAAAGTGGATCGTGTGGCTTTAACTAACAGAAAAATGGCAAACACTTTCCTCAGTAGTACTCAAAGCAGTGTAATCCTAACTATTCATGCTGATGTTTTTCAAATAAGTTAACACTTATGCAATGGTGCATTTCACACTTGGAAAAAAAAAATATCCCTCTTTTCCAACATTTCCTGCTCACGTAGGCAGCAACGCAGCACCCGTGTTCTCCAGCTGTGCTGAGGCTGGAAAGGGCTGGTGCTCTGGTCACCCCCCTTTGCCATGGTCTCTAAAAGGTACTTTAAGGAGGATTCAGTTCTCCAGCCTACTCACTGGAGGCACTGTGCCTGGCATGCCTAACGTGGCTGCCATGCCTCCTCTTCCCTAAAAGTCAGATCAGGAGAGGGAGATGCGGGCAGGAGCTGCTTGCTCTGCAATTGCCTGGTCCTGCCCTACTGCAAACAATGAGAGACTCTTGCCAGGAGGGGATTCCAAGTGAGGACACAGTGACGGGGTGCAGAGGATCAGGCCATGAAATCTGATGGCAGCGGAGCTTTCAACTGCCGTACTTCACAAAGATGCCACGCTGGCTCCTCCCTGGCAACTGGCAGCAAGAAAAACATTGTTAAAGGAAGATCCATCTCTTGCCTGCCTCACCAGCAGCTCAGGCAGGTTTTGTTGCTTTCAACACTGGGGCAAAGTTGGCTACTAAAATTGTCCCCGCCTCAGTTTAGTGATGGCAGACCATGAGTAGGAGCAGCCCTTCACCTCCGACGGGCGCAGCGCCGTAAATCTGTTCAGCTGCACATTTCAGCTCCGTGGTGTCAGACAGGCATAATGAGAGCTCCAGAGTCCAAGTGCCACCACTCCAGTCTTACAGCAGTGCCACTGCCCACGCTCCATGTGAGTCAGCTGGTGGGAGGGGAGAATTAGGCCCAACATGTCTGGGCTGAGGCAGTGATTTAATCAAACTGCTCCTTCCACCTCTGACAAGTGCCTTTTTATGCTTCGTGGTGTTTAGTTTGAAGTTGCCAGTTGGAATTTTTCACACCTGTGGTTTATTTAAGTCTTCATTCTGCTATAGCTCTACACATTTGAGACAATAAATGTGTCCTGTAGAGCTGTAAAGTATTAGGTGAGGGAAATATTTATGTGCAGGTGATGGGAATAAATGAATGCTACAGGCATTGCTACATTTTCTATTACTTTCCAAATACAGACAACTGCTACCCATGACCTCCCAGCTCAGAAAACCACTTTTAAATACTGTGAGAAACTCCTGGCTGAGTCCTCAAAGTATTCAGTGTGTGTTCTGGCAATTCATACAAGAAAATTTTTCATACCACATATAAATATTCCCAAGAATGATCACATGGGCTGATTGTGTTCATTAGGAACACTTAATAAGAGAAAAGGAATGACTTCAATTTAACACCGTCACACCTGAGATCAAAAGCAACTCAACAGAGAGGAAATTAGAAAATATTTACAGAACGATAATTCCAAATATAAATAGGAAACCCCCACTGGAGGGGAAAAAAGAAAAGCAGGCAATACTAGCTGATGAGACTGTAGGAGGACATTGCCATACCTGAGAAGTGGAGTTACAAAGCAACCCAGAATTATTTCAGACAGTACAGTGGGTTTATCAAGACTTTAATCAACAGGTAAGCAGGAGATGATGGTTTTTTTTCAATTGTTAGATATTATTGTAATAATTTGTTAATCATTCATTTTCAAAAAACCTGGCTTCCTCCAGCAGTTTAAAGTTAACCAAAGAATAAGCAATTGTATCAATTTGAATTACCTTGCTTCAGACACAGTACAGTTTCCATTGTCAGGGCACCAAGAGCCAAGCATTTCCAACTTCTATTCTCAGCTGTAACAATTCAAACTGATTAGTCAAAAAAAATTAAAAAGAAAAT
>WAAE01026029.1:46981-81767 GCA_013400495.1 Nicator chloris | reverse complement strand
AAACTAACCAGATTCAAACAAAACCAAAATTGTTCCTAACACTCCATCACTTAAATACTTGGAAAAGCACTGAGTGCACATATCAGATAATTTCTCTTCCCAGCCCTGTGGAGGGTCCTGCTGGGAGGAAACCAAAGCCAATAAGGAGGTGACTTGCCACAAATCAAACACCAGCGCAAGCCAGGGTTAGGATCTGCTCCTTCCTTACAGCTGTGAGGCTGCCCTATCTGGACCGTGGGCTTTCTCCCCCTCCTAACGTCAAGCCATCCATGAAGCCCCTGGCATGTTGGGGGCTGGCACACCCCTAGACATCATCTTCCAGGCACCAGCTGCCTGTTTTCCCTCGTCTTTGTTTCAATCTTGCCAGGGCAGACAATCTCTTCTGCTCATACCACACTGTCCACAATAAGACAACTAATGGAAACACAAATTTTAATAATTATGTTTGAAGGAAATGTCCTTTTTCAGAGAGAACTGCCTGATTTGGAAAGGACCCCTCAGAGCTGGTTTGCTGTGGCACACAACACCCAGCGAAACACACCTAGGTTTTGCCATCTCACTCACTTTAATAGGAAGCAAGTGGTGCTGCAAGATATCCTTGTATTGGTAAAAAGGAGTAGGACAAGCTTGAAAATTAATCTACCTTGTTGCAAAACATCCCAGTCAGCACTTACTAGCTGAAGGGGGGGGAAAAAAAAAAAAAAAAAGAAAAAAAAAAAAAAAAAGAAAAAAAAAAAAAAAAAGAAAAAAAAAAAAAAAAAGAAAAAAAAAAAAAAAAAGAAAAAAAAAAAAAAAAAGAAGAGGCAGCAAGAACAAATCAGTCCCAAAGGACATTCTTTTGTGCTTTTCCTTTTTTTCATTTTTTTTTGTATTTTCCAGCAGTTTTGCCATTGAAGCATTCCTTTAACCACCATAATGGACTGCTTACAAAGCCAGACACATTGCCCTTTCTACCTGGAGCAACACACTGAAGTCTGACAGGCTAAAGCCAAATTCCCTCAAGAACATGCATATGATGTGTCTTATTAAACTTGACCACACAAAAATCATTCCCAACAGAAGGGACCAGTACGTTTTCCCCACTAACATCAACACCCAGGAGACACGTTACCAGACCAAAGCCTAACTGTATTAAACTTTTGGAGACATAAAATAACTGTAGTTGAAGCTAAATGAGCTATTTCAGGTTTCATAATAATCTTCGTTGCACACAGGCTCTCAAGCTGCACACATTACACTAAATAGTGCATCCATCTTTTGTTTGCAGTTAGGGAGAAAGGAGGTCCCTTAATCCTTGGCTTGATATGGCGCTGGATGTTGTATGACTGAACCAATGAGGCTAACAAGGAGCCCAGTGCAGCACATGGAGTGTCCAGGAGCAATGGGAGCTGACTCCAGACAGCATGCAGGAAATCCTGCAGGGGTAGGATTCTCTGCACACACACAGAGCACAATCAAAGGGAGGTGAGAGCTTGTCCTGAAGGGATGCAAGGCTCTACTCCCTTTGGAACTCCAGAGAGTGCACATGAAAGGGCAGAGACAGGTAAGGAGGAGGCAGAGAATAAGGACATGGGAACTGTCATCCTGGCCCTGACCACAAGGGTTCTGTCATCTACATAAGCTTCTGGATCTTTAGGGAAGAAGGGCAGAAAGAGGAACAAACAGGGAGAACTCCTTTCTTCCTCTGCTGTCCTCCAGCATTCTGCCCACTCCTTCTGCAAATGTGTGGAGGGGCAACACTTACCTTTATTAAAGGCCTTCTCCAAATTACTTAAAATATTTACAGATGATAAGGGTTTGGACTTTTTAAACTCTGCCCATCAGCATAAAATTTGCCCTGGTGGAGCCTAGCTCCCTGCTGTGCCCTCAGCACCAGCCTGGAGCTTTCACTAAGTTCCCCTCTGGGAGCTGGCAGATCCCAACCACTTCCTCATAGCTGCTGCCTCTTTTTCGACTCTTCGTCCTTTACCCAATTAATTTTCTGGATGGTGGAACCATGCTGGCAAAGCTCTTACCCAAGCATTTTCTATTCCTCTGCAATCTGACCTCCATGTTTTTTAAACAAAACCAAGCACATGGCTGTCCAAGAGCACAACCAGGATACCCCACAGGCTCTTCCACACCCACTGCCAAGAGCAAGAGGAGCTGCACATGGGTAATGCTCCTTTCCTAGAATCAGCAAGATGCAATTCCTGCTTTCTCTTGTGTCTTTATTTACCCTGAAGGCCACAACCTGATCCCTCCCTGCCCCTGTTTATCCTTCCCATGCCCATCCTGGCCTGCAGGGCCCAAGTAACACTGCCCAGTACAGCTGAATGCCTTGGGGAGACACTGCTTGGAGCAGACAGCAGGCTGAGCTTCAGGTGCCAGTCAGTCTGTAAGGCAAAGGACTACATAGGACAGCAGCTGGGCATTTCACAGACAAATGCACTCTGGCTTCCTGGTGCCTCGGTGCGTTTTAGACAAAATACTCCCTGCCATGGAAAAACCAAGGCAGAAGGGTAAACGTGAGTGATTGTGCCCCATGGGCCACACCATGAGGCCCGCCCAGGAACTGAACCCAAACTTGCTAAGCCTCAGTGCTACATACATTGTGCATATATATCCTTCAAGCACAGTGACTGGGCACAAAAGCACCAGCAGCTTCTCAGTGCACATCCACACTCAGAATTTCCACTTTCTACCACACCTCCTGCCAGCATCACCATCAGCCCCATTTCTCAGGGGTCTAGAAACCTGCTCATAAATACTGCTGCTCAAGGAAAGGAAACAGGCTTGCAGATGTGCAGGTGCAAAAAGATGTTTGTTTTCACAAACCAGTGCGTTCCTGGGCACAGATGGCTGCGTGCACAGAGATGACAGGTTCATGATCAAAGGCTGTTTTTGAAGATGTGAGCCTATCTGCAATGGCATTAGAACTAGAAAACACACACCTCTGACCACAAATGGGAACAAGATCATCAGCTGATAAATACAGCACCAAGAGACCCCTTAGTACTGGGGCAGGTCTAACAACAAGTTTCACATTTAAATGTTATTTTGCTCTCTAGAAGGAATGAAAGCAAAGACAGATGGAGAATGATGTGCTGGAGAAGAGCTCTTTGATCACCTCCACCGATAGCTGAAGAGACAAGCAGCAAGAATCCAGTCTCTGCAAGCACTCTGCTTGTCTGGCTCTTTCAGAAAACAGGAAGCAGAGCCTGCAAGGAGAGGCACGAGTGCACGTTGCCATCAGCTCCCCTTTAACCATTTCAAAGGGCTCTCCCCACCCCCCCGTGCAACTCAGTACAGCAGCACTTCCTGACAGATGTCCAGAGGATCCCACAATGACCACAGCATCCTGCTGCTGCTCTTAAGAAACCAGCCTGGGGCTGCAGCTCATGACAGCAAAGGGCAGATTTGCTGAGCTCTTGGAGTGCTCCAGATCTGAACAATCACAGCTGGAGCTGGTCAGGCAATTTCTGATGAAATTACTTCTTACTGGAAAAAGAAATCCTGTAGATTTGGTGAACGAATGAGAATCTTTTGGTGAACAAAAGTGGCAAAAGTAGCAGAAGTGACTGCATCCAGACATGCCAGCCCGTGCCCTAGCAGCAGGAATACAGCCAACTCTGCATTAGGAAAGTGGAAATAAGAGCAGAAAGCCCTGCACTCACCCTGTGCCAAGGCCAGAAAGCAGGAACCCTTGAGCACAGTTGAGCTGGAATTGACCAGGACTTAAGAGGGGGAAGAGCACCAGGGTAAACCCTTTTGGGCAGTTGCACTAACACGCTCCTCACCTTCCCATGGAGGGTCTCAATGTGAAAACAGCAGGACTTGCTATTGCTGTCCCTCAAACAAGGGGACAGGTTCCCCAGCATGATGCTGGCTCTGTCACCTGCAGCAAATCAGACCTAAACAGCTTTGTTTTTTTCTCAGAATCCTGCAAGTCTACTAAAGTGATTCCTGAAGTGGGACCACATTTAAATTTTGTTTTCAAGTAAGTAGGCATTACTGGATGCTACAGTTAGTTGCTTGCATACAAAGGAGACTATGTTATGTACAGCATAGGGAAAGAAATCTTTCCAAGGTTCCCTTCCTGCAGTCTTTTCTATTGTTTCATCAAGGAAGGGACTGTCACTGGTGTTAACATGACAACCCACAAGTTGCACCTTTAACCAGTCCTCACGCACTGAGGACTGACTGACACAGCAAAGCAGGAAAGCAGGTAATATCTGGATAACTTCTGAGCCTGTGCCAAGGTCCTCCTTTGTCAAGGCAGGGAGGTGCTCTCATCTCAGGAATCTGTCATTCAATCCGTATCCGCTCTCCTTTCCAAAATCCAGCAGCCTCATGTTTGGTGACTGCCATTTTTTAAAGCCAAAGCACCTGCTGATATAGGTACTTACAGACCTAAAAGTAGAAATCCCACCCATCTAATATAGCACATACTTAAAAAACAAAGAACCCTCCTCAGTACAAAACTGGCAATGCAGCTACACACACCTACTGTACCGACAGCAGCCACGGTCAAACCAGCCCTTAGATGTGCTTTGTACATTACAGTAGCATCCAAGTTCAGACCACTTGCTGCTCAGGGCTGGACTCACACAACATCAACAGAGAGAATTGTCTTGGAGCTGCTCTACATGACAGGACCAACACAGACACCAACTTAGTCTGCTGCCTTTCAAGACAATGAAAGGACACATGAAAATGCAGGCAAGGCTTACTTGTGCTTGCCAAACACCATGAGTACATGAACCACTGGCAGACCTGGCCCAGAGGATTTGGCCTGGTTTTTTGTTTTCTTTTTTAGTTTCAGATGATAACCCTTCCATCATATTGCAAGAGGAGCTGTATTGCTATTCTCCATATCCATGGTGCCAGACTGCCAGAACAGGGAGCTGGTCTTCAGTGAGTCTGAGTGCATCCTACCAAAGCAGACTTCTAGGAAGCTCAAGAGGAAGAAGCAGGGAGTCTCCCCAGCCTTCCTGGGGCTCAGGTTAATGTGGTCTCAAAGAGGCAAGCTGTTCCATTGCTGGCTGTGCTCTTAAAAGGAGAGACAAAATCCAATATTTAGCAACTTTTTCAACACCCTGTTTCAGCACTGACACCCACTTATAAATGTGAATAGGAATACTGCCAATTAAACTATCTCCTTCCCTCATCTGTCAAATCACAATAAAAACCACTGCCTTTGCATTTCTAACATGTTCCTGCTTGCTGGATGTCAGGGCACTACTCTACAGCTGGCACACAAGGGGATAGGATGTGATGAAACACAGCAGAGGCAGTGCAGAGATACAGGAAGTCTTTTAATTGCAATCTCTGAAAGCAGATAATCAACTAGAAATAGGCAGGAAGGGACTTCTTGTCTTTGATATTATTGAACACCAAAATAAATGGCAACGCATGCCCTTATCACTCTGTCACCATTGGTCAGCCACACTTAAAAAAATATGGTTGTGTTAACAGTGCTCAGTACTTTATAAAACACAAACCAGTGCCCAGGAACCATGATTTATACCAGTGGATCTTCTTTCATGAGCTGTCCACCTTCTCATGATCTGATTATTTATTTTTCCTTGCTGCTTAACAATGGCCTTATCATTTTTGGTTTTGCACTCATCTCAGTAACATTCATCACTTTGATTGCTGCCAGCTGCCCAGTCTTAACATGGCGACCCTGTTAAAATAACAGAAGACACTAAGTAAAACATGTAGGCAAACTATGAATACATCAACAAATTAGGCCTATAACAACTAAGTTTGACTAACTCCTTTCAATCATGTTCAAGGCAATGTTCTAGTTGAAGGTGTCCCTCCTCCTTGCAAGGGTGTTGGACTAGGTGACCTTCAAAAGATCCCTTCCAACCCAAACTGTTCTATGATTTTATGTACCAAACAACTTTCAGTGACACAAAACTACCAAGGTGCAGTTTGGTGATGTGTTACCAGAGCCATACCCTTACTGTGCTCTGAATTTAACAGTTATCTCTACAGGGCTGAATTGCCCTTTAGCACAAAGGAAGCAGCAATGCTGGGAGACCTCTGTTCTCACAGCACAACACGGGGTCTCCATCAAACTTTTGTTCAACAGGTGATGCCAGCCCTCGAGCCTTCTCTTCTAGGAAATGTCGGCACAGTCTCAGGTTGTCTGAACAAGAGCCGTGTTCCTGTACTGCCATCCATGGCTGAGGCATGCTGGGGAAGCTGGAAGGCATTGGGCTGTTGGCTCTGCCCCCACCTTGACCTTTTAAATGACCTGGCACACCTCAGGGTAAAGACAAAACTCTGAGTTCCAGTACATCAGTCTGGCAACCTCTATGTGGCTGCCAAGAAATTAAAGCTTTGTGCATGTTTTTGCCTTTTTTTGATGCTTTTTACTTCAAAATGCTTAGTTTTTATAATTCTTACTTCAGCTGAGGTAACTACATCTCAGCTACTACTCAGCTAGTATCTCAGCTACTTCTCCAAAAGCATGCAAGGGCTTTGAATATAAAAATGTCATCTGTGGTGGTGGGAAGGAACTAACCCAGGACTTTGACTGTGTGGGTGCCCACACATGCACACAGTTCATCATGAAATGCCCACACCCCACAGCCACTATTAAACAACAGACAACTGGTAACTTCACGTTAGGTAATAGGCTTGGTTTTGAAAACACAGCTAGGTAAAGGGAGGTAACAGGAAATAAAGCTATTGAAAGAGCAAATTTGCTCGTGAGACTGACAAAATGTGATTCATAAGAACACGCATCACAAACACACCATGAACATCGCTGTCAGTTGCAGTTCCTTGCTTTGGTTGGGTCAAGGTGCTCAGCAGATACCGCAGATGAAGTCTTTCACCACGGTAACCAGCACTGACCTCACACTGCAAGATAGTATCAAAAGATTTGAACACACAGTGGGTTTGCTATACTTCCTCGCTACTCACTTCCATCAGATGTTCGAAAATGGGTTTGAAGCTTTGAGACCGCAATTTTATTCCTGAAATAGCAGTGCCTGCAAGGCTGTATATCAAAATAACTAACTGACACCAGTCAGGGAAGCCACTGGAAATCAGGAAATCAAATATGAAATGCTGCAGTTTGCAGACAAAATGATTTGCAGGTGCAATTTATACCCACAAAATTAAAAGCTGGGTTGATGTAATTTTAAAATCCAGGTTCTATCTGCACAAAAGTGCACACAAATGTTATTTCTAAGACTAAGCAATTTTGCATCAAAGAAAAATGATTCCTCATTCTCAGGCAATATGTCACAGTCATGTTTTCTTTTACAAAAAACTAAATCCTGCTGAGTTTTTTTGTATATTTATAAGTGTCCTCTCTCCCTGGAAGCACTCCTGGGGTTGCAAAGCATTTTCTCATGAAGTAGAATGATAGGATTTACATATCAGCACAGACCTCAGGAGGAAGACAAATAGGGCACACTCTCCCCAGGCCACAGGGGCCTCAGTGGGTGAGTGTGGATGGGCAGTGACCAGTGCCAGCCCAAAGGATGCCAGTGTTGGGTCAGCGTCCATCCCTGCAAACACCAACACTGGTCAGCAAGCTTCCTCTGCACAGCCACAGCTCCTCTCTTGGAGACATTGTCAGCAAATGTTCCCATTTCCATTGAATGTCTTGGCAGTACAGGGAGAGGCCCTTCCCCAAAGCACAGCCACCCTGTCTTCACCCCAGAGTTTGTCTGGAGACAAGGATGCTGGTAGCTCCATGTCTCCGGACACCACACCCCAGGTGACCAGCCCGTGGAAAACAGGAGTCTCCCCTGGACTGCCGTAGATTCTGCAAAGGTCCTAACACTGATTTTCATAACTGTAGTGAAGCACGGAAACCTGCTTCTTTATTGAAAAAAAAAAAATCAATCAGTGCTATGCTAATACTGTATCTGAACATTCATCAGAATAAGGAAGAGAGAAAGGCTTGACATGCAGTCCTGGTTTTGAAGCGTAACTCCTAGTCAAATTGTCCCTCTGTATAACAGATACTCGTTATTTTGCCACCACAGTTATTTCCACTGTATGCAAAACCTGCTCTCACTTAACACCTATAAATGTGAATACTAAACCTCCCCCAAAGTTTGGAAAATCAGTATTTATGGGAAAGAAAACAGCAAGTCCTTTTGTTTTGTGGGTTGTGATTTATGTTTTTTCAAAAAATGTGTCCCTGTTAACTAAGATACACAACTCAATCCTGCTCCTGCATTAAGGCACAGACTATGACTGTGCTGGCAGTTCAGAACAAAAATCACAAATTTCTCAATATTGGTCTTTTAAACTGTTTGGAGCCAATTTTCCTTAACGTCTCTAAAAGCAGTAAACATCCTGAACCCAGCCCTGGGCTTCTTGCTGAGAGATAGAGAGTAATGCCTTAGCAAGGAAAGATTTCAGTGCTGATCCCTTACTTTTTTCATTTATCAATAATCTCAGAGGTTAGCCAGAGTTTATGGGAACTCTCACATTGCTGCTTCTGCTGAAGCCACTAAGTTGAGCATATGTGAATTGTTTTGAGAAAAGTGGTGCTTTGATTTTTGTTTAAAGTTTCTAGGAGCAAACTGGCTGTTTTAACTGTTTCCCAACCAAATGAGATCAACTGATTCATTTATTTGCAGTGACAAGACATGCTGAAGTTCATCCTGATTTAATCCGAAACGGGAAGAAGAACAAGAGGTATTGCCCTCCCAGTCCTCTGTTCACTCTGCCACTGCCCATCCTCTCCAGATCACTGGAGTTCAGTCTGCTGTGATTCAAGATCCTCCACTGCACATTTCCCCAGAAACTGGGCAGAGGGCTGGAATGGCCTATGGGCTGGTTTCCCTAATCAAAGGTTTCATCTTTCACCCAAATGCTCAGTATAAGAGCTCTGGAGAACGTAGTCAAAACATCCAACAGCCATTTGCAACATCCATATTCCTACCCAGGAGTATAACATCAAACTCTATCAAGCTCATACACGAGCTTAGACACAAACAATTCTGAGACTCAACAACTTTCTAAAATTGAAGTTCCACCCTTCATTTTGATGAGGTATCCAAGCTGGAAAAAATCCTCCCATTAGCTTTGAGTCCAGCTAAATTCCTGATCTCCTCCAGAAAACATTTCCCCATGAAGTCTACTGTACTTGCCAGTTAGTCACTACAGTAACATTCAGCAAACCTGAAGCCAGCACACACATTTTTCAAATCTACAGACTGCTCATTGCAGCCAGACTTGTGGGAGATGCTTTATGCCAAAGATCTGGTTCTGATGAGCTCCAACCCTGCATTATCTCTGTAGGGAGAGAGACATGGAATAGGGCAGATTGCTCAGTGTTATTTCTGTTGGATGTGTATTTATCTTTTCACCTCAGATAAAGCAACCACTTAACTACGCCCTCTACTAGGGGTCAAGACATGTACTTTTCTACTTACATCAGACAAGAGTGTCAATATTAGCAGCCAGCTATTAGCTGATAAAGGGGCTTTGCATGAATTAAGTATATTTACAAAATGATGCATTCAGTCACGTACAACACCTTCTCCTGTTAGGTTCCAACAAAGATTTTGGACAGTCCCTGGCTTGGGCCATGATTACAAGAAGAGACGCAAGGTCCCAATGAGATTATAAGATTGCAAGTCATATGCAGAGAGCTTGGTTTGACAGCTTCCCTCCCAGATCCTGCACGTACCTCTCTTCCTGGGGTTGGGAAACAGCTCCCATCACCTTCTCTCCCCATTTGGGATTTGACAGATTTGGAGAGGACAATTGCACGTCCAGACAGCAGAAGCCAGCTGTCCAGTTCAGTGCTGCACCCTGTGCCAAGGCAGCCCACGGCAGTCCCACCACAGGCTTCCTTTTTGGCAACAGGCACTCATCAATGTTCACGTGTTTCTGGGGCTGTCTGACGGAGCTGTCCCCATGTAACCGCAGCAGGAAAATGTGCACGAGACAGGCAGGGACTGCCTGCTGCAGGACACCAAGGCAGCACAGAGACGGTGTGTTTGACCACACAAAAAGTCCTTGTCCATGTCCTTGACCTCTTGTCTGCAACCAGAAGCACCACCCCACCTGTATGTCCCTTAAAAAGCAGGCGTTTCAGAGAGGCGGTCAGGTGCCTGTGTGCAGGGACACCTCCCAAAAACCGTAAGATTTGGACACTTGGCAGTTTGCACCTTTGTGCCCACATGAAGGGCCATTTCACACCAAACACACTCAGCTGTTAGGCAAGACACAATCAGCTCACAGCACTAGCACAAGGGTATGGGACTCCTGGGTGACCCATCACAGCGCTGCCTGCCTGTGTAATCCTGAAAGCTGGTAGATACCACAACTTTAACTCTTGGGACCTTCTCTGAATGTTGAAGGTTTGCATTGTAAAGCAAGAAGTGACTGCTGGAGGTGTGTGACTTTGGCAGTCAAGGTCTTTCTCAACCAGAAGCACTCCTTATGGGATAACAGATGCGGCTTCTGGCCACCCGCCCTTTGGGAGCGAGGTGAAGGCACAGCTGTGTTGCTGCGAGCTCTCACCGAAAGTGAACTTGAGCAAGCACATTTCCTGCTCCAAATGCGCTGATGAACTTTGAAGTTTAAGCCCATCTTGGGTAAATCTGTGTGTCCCTGCAGTTGCTGGCAGCTTGCCAGCTCAGCCTGCTGTGTCCTGTGGGACTGGTCCCCACCCTTTCACCTGTCTCCTTTCCACCTTTTCCATCCTGCTAATACAAGAAAAGCCTTTAAGAGATTATGCATAGAGTGAACAATGCTCTGCATAGGGATCCAGGAAACCCTATGTCCTATTCCATGTGACCTTAACGAAGTCACGATCCTTCTGTTTCCCTTTCCACCCGCACAGGACTTTTCTACTCAGACCCAGTTCTTTAGAAGGGTTGAGCAATGTTTGCTAGCCCCAGAGCCAGTGGGAACACGAGCTCTGCTTGTTCTCACTTCAGACAGGCAGGACCAGCCTCCCATGCAGCTGCCCAGTGGGTCAGCACGGCAGGAAGGAGATCCCCCAAAATATAAAACCTGCGGATAGGTTGCTCCGTATGCTGCAGCTTAGACACAGCCACTGTTCTACAGCAAAAGGCTGCTCATACAAGCATCCTGCTGTCCCTCAGGGTCTTCACGATGTAAACAAGTGGTCAGGGCTTGCACACCTGGGGCTGTGTCACCTGAGAAGACAGTTTTTAGGTGAGCTCTATCAGCAAGAGCAGTCCATACGTCTCAATTCAGCAACTGCAACCACGTCAGACAACACACTGTAGTCGTGGTTGAAGCCCTTCTGCTAAAAATACAGGAGTAATGCAAAACTTGAAAGGACAGGAATATATTCCAGGGAAGAGGTAATTAAGAGCTTATAGCTTGTTTTTGTTAGTTAATGGCCCAAGGCAAAGTTCAGAGTAAGTCATGCACTGAATACTAGCACTGGATTTCAGAACAATTCATTTCATTGTGGGCTATGACATGTAATCCATGTCAACTCTGATAGTTTAAAAATCCCCCAAAACACAAACCAAAAGCCACACAAAACCCCCCAAATCACAAATGTCTTGGACAGATGGGCACCAGTTTCACAGAGTCTTTTTTTTTTTAACCCCCAAGAGCTCGGGACACTAGCCAGGTGGGAACATAGGTATCATTTTGATTACAACTTCATCCTTTTAATCACACAACTCAGGCTGCAGAAAGCCTCCCTCTGATTGACATTATAAAGTCTTGGTGGTACTTCTGTCACATCAGCTGTGGATGTCTGCTGCATTTCAGGGCTGTAAATCAAAGAATTGAATTCCCCTAGAGCATTTCTTTTCTTTGTCATACTGGGAGATGCTGACATTTTGGAAGCTGTTCCAGGTCACCTCTAGGGTAGCCCTCAGCTCCATCTCCCAGCTGGATCACACCTTTCTTTCCTTGTGACTGCTTTCATGCCAGCAGTGCAGGATGCAGGGGCTGCCACAAAACCACAGCCCAGCTGCAACGCCTCGGTGCCAGTGCCGGCTGTGCGGATACAACACGTTTGCCCTTTCACCCCCACATCTGCCACACAATTTCCAGACAGTCCCAGGCCTCACCCAACACCACGTGCTGTTGGGTGTTTGCAATGCCAATACTGCATTTCCTTTTCCCTATGCTCCTTTGACACACTCTGGGTAGCTTTGCTGCCATTAACTGTGCTAAAGAGAGGAAGAGTACACAGCAGCCTCAGCACCAGCTCCTGAGATCAACAGGAGGCAAGACGAAGGTCCTTTGCTGCTCTCAGACAATACAACATTAGACACCACATCAGACGCAGTCCCTCCTGGCAGACTCCAACCTAACGCTGCCTTCAGAGCCAACTCTAAACGCTTCCAGCTGGAAAGAGCAATGCACGTCACCTAAACACTACAAAATATCACCCTTGTCAGTGGTGAACAGAAACAGTAACACACTGTAGATAATCGAGACATGCTCTTCAAGGTTTATGTCTGTCATATTGGTCTTTTTTTCTTCTATATGCTAAACCCCACTATATGATTAGCTGTGTTCTAAGAAGTCAGCGAAAATGTATCACTTTAGGCATAGACCATACCAGTAAGTCAAATGTTACTTCACATATCCCAGAATTTGAGTTGCAAAATACCAGCACTAAACCCGAAAATGTCTGCATGTAGATATATAAAGAATGAAAGCTGATTAATAACATTCAGTGCTCTTTAAGACAAAGGCTGCTACATTAACGAAGAAATATTAGGGACATATATGACTTCTAAAGGGATTTAAAATTATTTTTAAAACCCTAAAATGTTACACGGCATTCCAAATTTAAAAAAAAAAATTTTGTAAAGTTTATCACTTTTATGTAACAAAAATGGATGGAATATTCGGTGAAAAACAAATTCTTTTCCTCGCAAACACCACCATCCTATTTATGTGCAGAATATGTAATTTTATCCCTCCTATTGCTTTTCTCTCCCCGCTCCTATCAGGAGTGGGAATGTATCTGCACTCATTCAAAGCGAAAGTATTAGTTTTATGGATTTTTCCAAATGAAGTTTTAAATGTTTCAGGGGTAAAATGTAAAAAAAAGAAACTCAGGAATTTCAGGGCCCCTACTTGTGTCACATGTTTAAAGAAACAAACAAAATTATCACTGTAAATCATAACACCACTGAAGATAGTAAGTTGGCAGTAGTATAGGAGAACTTCCTATATACTAAAATAGCAACACATTAGCCCAGAGAAGAGATTAGAAAATATAACCTCCACCAGTCATTTAAAATTCTACCCACGTTGACATTGTCTAGAAGTGAGGGATGGATAAGGGTCATTTCAAAAGTACCAGATCAAATCACCTTGATCTCTGGAGGCAAACGACAGTTTTGCATCCCCACTGTAATGTCTGTACTACAACCCTCATGAACTGTAAATCCCAAGAGGCACCAGAAGCAGTTTTTCTGTCCAGGTTTTTTTTTTTTATCCTTTCAGTTCCTATTTCCTCCCATTGTATGAGTGGAAATACAGATTGTTTGCTTTGCCTAATGTTTGTCTGTGTCTGACTGGAGACCAGTGGGAAAAGAAAATGAAACAAAGGAACAAATTCAAGCTCTTTCACAAACACATACTTGAATATCTATGTTTTTTGCAATGTCTATATGTTCACTTGATCAGATAACCATCCAAAACATGAACCACTCAAGGCTACTTGTATGAGAGTGGACTGGGCACTGATCTTTTGCAATACTGAAACCTGCTTCCAAATGGGTCATTCTCACTGTGATTAGCAAGATTAAGAAAAGCACCAAGCTCTTTTGAAAATACCATTCTAGCCATAACAATAGAATAGCCATAACAACAAGAGGTTTGTCCTCTACTTATTTGAAGTGGGTGGTGACTGCAGAAGAACATCCCATGTAATCTTCTGCAGCTCCATGCTCATTTGGAGGGAAGTACCCATTCCTGTGGCTTCTCCTTGCTCAGCTAACATGTAGACATGATGCTTCAGATCCTCAAAGTTTCTGAATGATGTGAACAATGTGCAAGACAGGGAGCAGGAAACAGCAGGAACACTTATCCTGGGGCAGGTTTTAAAACCAGGGTGGCCTGTGATGGTGCCAGTGGGAAACTGAGTTGCCGCACCTAGAGGACCTTGGAGGAACAATCTTCAGCTGCCGCATTTGGGGCCAGCCTGGCTGGGGGTCACAGGGTTCCTGGAGCCAGAGCTGCTCCTGGTGAAGGACTAGACTCCTGCTGACTTTGATTTGCTCCAATTTCCATCTGGTGATACTTCAGTAGCATCTGAGGGGATGGCAAACACTGAAGCTCCAGCTCCCCTCTGTTCAAAAGTCATCCAGGTGCTTGAGTTTAGAGGGAACTGCAAGGCCCCTGAGTGGGAACTGCTGCCAACAAGGAAAGAAAAGCAACATTTTGGGGCCATATGTGGCTCAAGTAACTCAGACAGCAGCACAGTAAATGGAGGAGAGGTCCCAGAAGCAGGTTGTGCAGTTATCCCATTTTCTTCACACTCCATTTATTGGGACATAAAATCTGATTTTGTTGAGCCTAAATATCATTATTTGCAAAAGTAACAGCTTCAACAGCCTTGCTATTCATCCTGGGCTTTGGCATGTCATATCCCTTCACATTTGTTGAAACATTCCCAGATTTCCAGCCTCAGACCCCCATCAGGGCTTGCTACCCCTGTCAGGGGCACGGAGGCTCTGTGGACACAGGCAGCTTTCCTCTTCCCATGGGAGTTCTGTCTAAGGGACACTGGGCTGCTGGGTTGTTCAGGACAGCACAGGGCAGTGGGGATGCAGGGCAGTGGGAATATGGGGCATTTGAAGTCCCAGGGCTCCTCTTGTTGTGAAAGGGAGGGTTGGAACAGCCCTGGCACAGAGCCAGTCCCACATCGCCCTTGGGAGCCCAGTGGTGATTTACGACAGCAAAGGTCTGCTGCACCAGAAGTCTATTCATCCAGAAAAATAAACAATTTTGGAAAAGCCTCAGCCTTTGGAAGGCTCTCACTATGCAGAACAGGGGTTGCTGAGAAGCTAAGTCTGGGGTGAGGTACAAATCCCTCCACCCCAGTGAATTTTTGCTGCCTGACTCATACGCATCCGTTTACAGAAATACAGGGTGCTAGAGAAAACCTGTTCATAGCACATCTCTGCTGGACAAGGTCACAAGCAGTTAAGTGTGTCCTGCCAGCTCCATCCTGCTGAAAGGAAGTCAGGGCTGGACTGTAGGAGGTCAGCTGATGGGTGGCCAGAATTTTGGAGTAAGAATCCCTCAAACGAACATTTTTTGGCTCGCCATTGCTACAAAGCTACAAAGGTTAAGCTGCACTCAGCAATTACAAACCTCATGGTAGGGAGTAATCTGTTAACTTTTTAAGTAATGTAGCTTTATTAGCCTTGTATCCCACATAAACACAACCTTGTGTGCACATTAAGCTCTTAGCATTTTTATCACTGAATTTTTAAAAATCCTTCAGCATTCTTGAGAACAGCAAATGTAACGTAGTTGAATTTTCTCTTGTATATAATACAGAACATGGACATGATGCTGCACAGGCTAAAACTGTGTTGTTGGGTTTTTTTAAAAAAGGCTTTGAGGCAAGCAGGGTACACAGCTGCAAGTTCCAGCCTAAATGACAGAGCTACAACAACCTTAAGGGTGATTTACTTTTCCATTCCAGTTCTGCTGGTGTTTTTCTCACACAGATCGCAACACCATGCGGGCATGCACCTCTGCAGATGGCTGTGTACAGCACATACAGTATGGGACAGCCCAGTACTAACAACTGGCATTAAAAGGGTTTCTCTTACAGTCTCAGAGTCTTGCCTTCAGTGTTTCTTGGTCAATACCCTCCCTGTGACTCTGTTCACCTGAGGTGAATCCTGAAATAAAACATTTGGCTGACTAATAGTGTCAAGTTCAGAAGACCTGAAGTTTGCCTAGGGAAAGGTCATATTCTTTACACACATACCAAAGTCTTTGCAGAGCATTGAACTGAGAGGGAAAAAAAAAAAAAAGAGCATCTAATTATGCCTTTTCATTTGGCTCTATCTAGTGAATCCTCTCCAAAATTAAAAGGGAGTTAATGAACACAATTAGTCTGTGAAAAAACACACAAGCCTCCAGATTTCTGAATGATTTCTCTAAAAGACGAGCTACATGGCACTGATCTCACAGCAGCAGTCAAATCCCATTTCCTTCCAAAATCCTATTGGCCAGATGGTCCAGAAAACTCGAGGGAAAATTACTTAAATGTTTGGAAAGGCTTTCAGTGTTAAGTTAGTCTCCAAAATGTAACCAGACTACTCTTCTAATTAGTCTTACAACTGAAGTATAGCTCGCTTCTCTAATGAATTTAAAACAGAGAGGAGATTCCAAGTTCAAAACCAAAAAAATCTGAATTCATGAGGAGCACTGGTGTTATTTTTTTTTCTAAACTGATCTAATTGGCTTTGTACAGCAGAAGCCCAGCTGGCAAAGGTTCCCCTCTCAAGCAAACCACAGGTCAGATGCACAGTAATAGTTCCTGAACAGCTACAAGCAGCGACTGTTCAATGCTGTATCTTCTAAATTCCTGTATCACTTGCAGGTATTGAAGTCAATCACAGCAGGACAGAAATGAACAGTGAGCTCCTGAGAGGGAGAAAGAAATAAATACCCCTGCAGAATAATTTCAAGAAAATGGCCAAACACATTACAGCTGAAGAACCGCAAAGCCTTAAGCAATGCAGCTCAGCATAATTATGAGCACACATGAAGCAAAAGCAGCAGTGAATCACTGGAAGAACTGGTCACAAGAGATACCAATAGTTTCCTGAAATTAACTACTGAACATCCCTACTGGATTTTTGAAACCCTCATCTCTTTGTCTTGCCCTGTTTAAACAAGCCAAATTAACTTTTTGGGCAAGATGAAGCAGTGAACTACACAGTGAGCAGTGTGTGGGTAAAACAACACCAGAGCCCCAGCACAGGCTGGGGACCCCTGCCCTCCTCCCCTGCACTGCTGGCTGCACCTCCCAAAGGTTCCCTGCAGCACTTCCCACCAACAGCTTAGCATGGATTGTCCCAGCACTGAGGTTCTCGCACACACTTCTGGACCCACTGAAGTCAACCAGAAAATTTAAATGATTCTATGTCCTAAGGGGTTTCTGCTGTTGAGTTCATTAGATCTGAATTAGTCTCATAAAGGGTCAAATTTCTCAAACAAAATAAACCTCATTTTACAATGAAAAAATGTGTATTCCCAGTGGTTGGGAAAAGAGTGATTGCACAGATCCTCTCACAGGTTTGAGCCAGAGCTTGTGACGCCAGAAATAAACCTAAGCCACTGCTCCAGTGTGTCCACTTGTGTAAAAGTATCTCAGACAGGCAACTGCAGGGCTGCCACCCGAAGTTCACAGCCGACAGGAAATGAGGCTTTCCATAAACCTACAGATGAAGGCCAGATGGGAACAGAGAACACTCACACCTCTGACTCACGACACACATCCACGTTCACAGGCACGGGGATTTGATGGGACTGCCCTACTCAGGGCTTGACAGGGTGTGTCACACGAAGCTTTCACGGGCAGCAATGGGAAACTCTGTGACCTTATTCCACACCGAATACAACAGGGCTCAGGTACTACAGACAAAAGGGCATGCACAGAAACACATATAGAAATATTCCAAACTGAAACACTGAAATCCCCTGGCCTAGCCCAAGGTACCTCAGATGTCAGTGAAGCTGCACCAGAACCCTTCTCATGATTGAGTCTCAAAGCCACTTCTCATTTTCCACGCTCTGAACCCTGTGTCTCCTTTACCTTGTAACAGCAATAGCCTATCCAAGCAGCTGCATCACATCTAAAGCAGCTGTCAAGAAAGACAAAAACCAAACAGCAAAACAACCTCAACATTCCACAAGGCATCCAGCTAATGCCAGCAACTTGCTGGCTTACACATATAATATACATTTTAAAAAATAGCATTTCTGCTTTAACATCTAGTTGTGCTCACTTTAAAAATTTACTTAAAAAGTTTAACCACCCACAAGTTTCCAAAAAAGCTATCTTTTGCAGCTCCTTTGCATGTTCCACCATTTACATCCAGATGCCAAAATACAGCACCAAGAGCTCACTGCTGCTTTGGATAAATATGGTATTAAGTGCCAGAGGAAAATTTTGCAGGATAAACGAAAACTCCACAGCATTCCCAATGCACATATTTAAATAACAGAAATTTAAATAATCAGGTCTCCACTGACAATAAAAGTGTCATTAAAAAAAACAAGTCAAAGTGCATATGAAAACCCCACACTGGAAAAGCCATCTCCCAAGTGCTTTGCATTGCCTTCTACCTTCTGAACCTTCAGGTTCAGGGGAGCACATGAGATTGCAAGAACTTGCACTACCAAAGACAGAAGCTCAGCCAGGTTTTTGTTTAAGAAAACGGAGTGTATGAGATTGCACTGCTCTTGCATCCAATCATGTTTTAACCACCAGGCAGCCCACTCCAACCAAACCTGAAGTCTGCAAGATGATTCAGTTCCTGCGTGCTTTGTTCAAATTAGAGGAGACAAACTCCTTTCCTCCCTGCACCACTGAGGCTTACAGAAAATACCTATTTTTGACACGTTTGCACAAGAACACAACCTGATACATTCAGTAAGGGAAGAGTTACAGAAAAACAAATACCTAACAAGAAGGGGTTCTGAATAAAGCCAGACCTTTAGGGACTGGCTCCCCTGCACTGATTCTGATTTGCCATTTCCTCTGTAACCAAATGAGTGCGAGGTGAGCACAAAGCATCATCATGCCAGTGTTAGCACTTAACATCCTCTCTGAATAGGTCAAACAAATGACATCATGTGCAAAAGACTGGAAAAAAACAAGGTTTCATATAATTATTTTTAAAGACCTGGTTTGCATACATGGTTTGACCCAGTTTAATTAGAAATGCTATTTCCAGCTCAATTTTGTTAAGCATGGACATGCTCAGTGGCCTGAATCAGGTTTGTTTGTCATTTCCCTTTCACTGATCCAGCCACACCAGTCATCAAAATGCTCATTTTTTGCATAACTCAATTTCTGTCCATTTTCACAGCAACTTTAATAGAAGGAGACTACTACTCAGTTCTTTCTGTATACTTCTGTTACCAGCTCTTTCTTCTTTTTAAAAAATAATTTGTTTTAGAAAAGTCAGCAATTAACTCCAGTAATTTACTCATACGCTCATGATCCAATGAGAAAGAACATGGGTTTTATCTCTAACTGGGACAGTAAATGCTGCCCACAGCCAGGGGTGGGTCCAGCTAGTGGTTTTGCCCTCACTGCACTGATATGTGAGAACACGATTTTGCGGCAAAGCATCAACCTCCTACCTGCTAAAGCTTCCTCTTGTTTTCACCAAGGGAAAAAAAAAAACAAAACAAAAGTAAGAAACACTTCTCTGCCAAACCTCAAGAGAGCTGTTGTTCTGCTTCACCACCAAGTCCAGGCACACGCCCTGCTCCAGGCCGACCCCAGCACCCACACACCCACCTGAAGGACGTCGGCTGGGACCGCAAAACCTCAGCAGCACATCTGCAGAAATGCACGGCTGCACCCAAGGCAAACAGCGCCTGGGTGGGAATCACAAAAAAAATCAAAATGCAAAGCGCTCGGTCTTGCCTCCTGTACTGCAAACATTGTTTGCTAATAAAGGGTCCTTCACAAACATGGATGCCCTCCTTGGCAGGCAGGACAAGGTGTGGCTTATCATACCACAACGAGCTCCTGGAGTACACCTAGAGAGCTGTTGCACAGTCATCAGCCTGCCCTGGGGTGGGGGAAAATGCAGAGGCAGCAGCTTCCCCATTTCTCTTTCTGATCATGCTCCCAATTCTGTAAGGAGAAATCAAAATGCATCATGCAATCTCTGGGGATTTTCCACATCACACAATGGCTTTTGACAGCTCAGACAACAGGGCACTGTAAAATAACATTCATGCTACTTGCCTGGCAATAAAAGAAGCCAGAAAGGAAAGAAAACTCACTGCTGGCATATGCTCACCTCATCTGAAGGTACCACCCCTCCAAAAGATCAGGCAGCATCTACACACCAGAGGATTCAACCAGACAGGCTGCCCATTAAGAACCACAATTTACAGACCACAGTGTCACCTCCAGCCCAAACTCCACTGGCACCTACAATCCCTGTCCAGCCCTGGTGTGGCTCAGCATTGCCTCCATCCCAGCACAGGTGTCTGAAGATTCCCAGCCACCCCTAACAAAGCTGTGCTAGAAGGAGATCTCCACATGATAAAGAATTGCTTAATTTTAATAACTTTGAAAGGGAGAGGTCTGCCAGAACAATATAAACAATGCAGGATACAGCAACCACAAAAGCTTAGCCAGCCAGATATTTCATATACTCACTATGACATTTAAAACCCATCTGTGTGATAGACAGGGCACGTGCCATGCAGGCTCCAACCATCACCCAGCCCTGGTAAGGCCATTTCCTTTCATTCCTGGTCAGAGAACTGTGACTTTGGCAGACGTAGGAAGACAAATGACATAATAAAACCCGACCAGGAGCTTTCTGTGCCTCTTTGAACAGCCTCATGAAGGCAACGGGTGCTTTGCAAACATGGGCAGACACCTGAGCATTCACACATTTGTATGCGCTGATTCCCTTGCCAGCATGAAAATTCTGTAACTCCATCATGCAAGCCAGGGATACGGGCCATGCAAAGTCTTCCAACAGGTGAGTACCTGGTAACTAACATAATGTAAAGAAAGGAAGAGGGGAACATAGGAAAGGATGAGTCCAAAATCCTCTCTGTTCTTTATTCTCCAAAGCGTGCTATCGGAGACCTTAGTTTTCAGTCATTTTGTATTTTCCTCTACTCAAAAGACTTCTGACTGATTTTTTCCAAGTGTCCAAAAGAAAGTTAGTGCATCTCTCTATTCCTTCATTCTTTATCCATTTTCAGGCACATTTTTGGAGCGCAGCCTACCATACATGCATCTTCTCCCCACGTAAGCCCTTTCTCTGCCAGGGAAGCTGTCCCAGTTGGGCATCCAGCAATCTGCACGTGTGCCCGCACCCACCAGCGTGTGAGCCAGGAGCCCAAATGCCTTTGGGAAACGTCAGACCTGCTTAGGCTGATCTGCACATGCACAAAAAGCCCAGTGTGCCCCCAGTGCACCACCCTTCCACGACATCTGAGCCACGCCAGGCTTCGCTGGGTTCACTGGGCACCCCTACTCCTCGACTCCCAGCGTGCCTGCCTGCAAAACTTGGCTATCTGCCACTGGGAGGGACAACAAAGCACAGCCCCATGTCTCTGGAAACAAACCACCCTTCATCTCAAATGGATCCTAAAGCAGGAATGGCCTGGTGCCCCCCCTGTCATGCACTGGTGCTGCCTGTCCTCCTCTGCAGGGCAAAACGCAGGAAAACTGGAAGACCCCACCACGGTAATTTGATTTGTAAAGCACGACCGATAATGCTGGTCCACAACTCCTAACTTTACCCTCTGATAATAATAAAAGGCAATCAGATATCTACTTGATATGATTTCGCTTCTGGAGGGCAGAATGTTTGCAAGAAGCCTGTTACAATAAATATTTCATGTTAGACTGCAAAAAACAAATATTATTTTTTCTAGTGCTTTCCTTTTTCCATATAACAAGACAACATCATGAACAATCTGTGTAAATAATACATTTGAGAACCCATTATCGAAGTCATATGCATATTTCATTATGGTTTTGTTGCATATTTTAGTATAACTGTTCACAGGTTTAAAGCCATGAGTAAAACAGAAGTAGACAAATCTACTGCAACAGAAATAATTAGTAAACTGTTACTCTTTTGTTATTACTGTTACTGTTACTCTTTTGTTATTTTTAAATACTGGGGAAATGCCTTGCTCAATTCAGCATACTAAGTAAGAATGCTATCTACATTTTACTGAACTTGAGGAATTTTCTGTTCATTACACATTTCTCTTATGTCCTTTCCTCTTAATGTTTCCATTTTTAAGAGTAGAGATACAAGAAAAAATTGCATTAAAAAGCTCATATCAGATGTAGCAACCACATAGTCAGAAAACGGAATTTAGTAAATTCCAATATTCAGTAAACACCAACAAAATGTCAGCATTTTGCCAACTGGTCTCGCTTTTGGTTGCAAACGCTCCTCTCAGAATAGAAAGTCAGAATAATTCACATTAATATTCACATTTCTTTTTGTCATGCCAGATTATTTCAGTATGACTGTACCTTTTTCCCCCCAATCTATTAAACATCCTGCTGAATTTAAACGTATGCTCAAATGAAGCAAATTAAATGTAATGTTTTGATGTTTCTGAAGCAAAGTTTGAAAATGAAAGCCAACTCATTTCTTGACATATTCCTACTCTGGTTTCTCTTGAAGCCATGTTTGGAGTCAAGTGAAACTGTTTTCAAACAGCTCATTGTTCAGTAAGTGGTGGCTAACCAGTTTTCACAAATCACCTCCATAAGGACACTAATTCCTCCTAACCACAATCCCAAGATGCTTCACAGAAACAAAGACTGCCTCCATTTTAACAGCTACACTCACATGAAGAGCTCCATTTCCAGCAAATTCACGTTTTTTAGCTAGGATGAGTAGCAGAGGCAAGAAGCAAGATCTCCTGAGCCACAGCTGCCCACATCAGCCCCTTTCTTACCTTTACGAAAAAGTGCATTTTTCACACACTGGGAGCCCCTAAAGGCACTGTCCCAGACCACACTCCAGCTATTATACAGGAGCTAATAACTTTACAGGACACTGAAAAGGTCACAGTTTGCTACAAAGTGTGTCTTCTGGACTTTTCAGTTGTGAGATCTCAGTCGTTACTAAAATTTAATGTTTTCAAAGGTGGGAAGTAGGGGATGAGGAAGAAACGGCCTTTGAGTAGGTGCTTCTAAAGCAAATCTTGAAAACCTTTCAGGAATTGCACAAGGTCAGTAGGTTACAAGGGCAGACTTAATAAGGGACTTTGAAAATAAAAAGCACACTACAAACAGCTGGAAAATAGTTTCTTCTTCAATTTTAGGAAACCGACTGATTTGACGTTCCTTTTATTATGCTCCATTAGCTATAGCCCAGAGGTACCGAAGGAGGACTTTCAAAAAAGCATACATGCATGCACTCTTCAGGAGATTAAAGCAGACTTGGCAACACAATTCATAAGGAGTGTTAAAAAAGAATCAGTGACACAAAGACAAGGTGATGTGTCCTCACCAGGCTCTAAAATCCTGCAGTTCACTGTGAAAAAAGTAGTTACTAAAGCTAACCTGCCATGGGAATCGTCTCAAACATCTATAAACAACACACTAGACTTTCTGCTGTTTAAAATTAAGTAATATCCTGTCATTCATTCATTAACTCTCATCGCTATGGGTTTCTGGACTGCAAACAGACAATTACGAGTTTTCCCCAAGTTCCACAAATTTATATATCATATACAACAACAATACTGCTGAGGAGGTCAGAAATTGTGAAACTCAGACCTAGGAAGCACTGATCACACTGATGTGTATCTTCACATTGGTGTGAATCTGGATGCTACTGAGCAGTCAGGATTACTGAAATCAATGTCACTAGTGGGGTGCTTAAAGCACAGTGAAGTGCTTGAGCAGGGAATTAAGAGCCTGAACTACTTCCTACTATGCTCATATTACCACCAGTGCATTTTTAGCACGTTCTCTTACCTTCAAAATAGCATGACCCAGTGACAAAATCTGAAGTGTTATGCAACACGAGCTCAAAATGCCCAGTTTAGGATGAAAATGCATTGTAGTCTCCCACATGGACTTTTAGGTCCAAAACATGGAAGACCTGACAGCAGCAGGCCTGTCAACAAATTATTTGCAAGGATTTTACTACTCTCTAATGGCACATCTAATTACTGTGCATTGCTCTGTTCAGTCAGAGCCTTTGTTGTATAGAGGCACACCACAGCTGAGAGGTTTTTTTCACATCCTTACTGTTCTATTTTTGATAAACTGGTTTGGCTCCTAAGAACCTTAATCAAGTTCCTCTGAAATATTCACTAACTAGAACCAGTACTTCACAATTTGCGAATTAATTTCGCATCTTTGTTCCATTATTTTAAAATCCAGTGCTGAATATAGTTTGGCACTGCCATGCAGGGAAGCCAAAATTAAAAAAAAAACAACGCAAACACAATGCCAAACCCCTAAAAAAACCCAGCACAAAAATGCTCCTGACTCTGACAACTGAATACACACCATGAACTACCTATTTTATATATATACATATTTCAAATAAAATAAAAGTGGGGGTTTTTTTGTATCCTCCAAGTTAGAAGTTCACACTCTAATAGGCAGGGTTGATGATAGGTATGTCTTGAACTCAAACTGAGATTGGAAAAGACCTCTGGGAACACATGGTTCCACCTTCTGTTAAAAGCAGGGACTTGGGTAACATTAACTAAGATGGTGTCAAACAGCCTGGGGTATTTCCAGCAAGGGTGACTACACAACCACCATGAGAAACCTATTCCAGTGATGACTCATTCTCATGGTACAGAATTTTTTTCTTACATCCAAATGGAACTTTTCCTGAGCAACCATCTGCCCTGTGCATCCCTGCACTGGCACCTCCTATACTAACCATCATAGAAGCACTTGAAAACTGTGACTAGGCTGCCCTCAGCCTTCTCTTCCCGAGGTTGAAAAAATCCAGTTCCTTCAGCCTTTCTTTCTTCAACCCACAAATATTTTGGCTGCCTCTTGTTGAATCCTCTCTGGTTTCTCAATGTCTCTTTGGAACTGAGGGAGCAAAGATGGGACACAGTATTCCAGGTGTGGCCTAACAAGAGCACTGAAAATAATTACATCTCATGATTTGCCTGCCAGGCTCTTGCTGACACAGTCCAAGGCACAGCTTTGCCCTCCTTGTATCAAGACTGCCAATTCCACACCCATTCTGATGGGTGAGGAAAAGGACAGTCGTGGTGTGGAAGCAATAAGAAAGGCATGGAGACATTTATGGGAGTGTATTTAGGATTTGCAGACAACTGAGAGAAGAAGAAACACAGCTGGTAGTATGCAGACTTCAAGGGTCTTATGAAAAATTGAAGAAGTTAAATACCAGAGCCCCAACCCTCGCTAGTGTATTACTGGTACTGCAGCCCTACATACTTCCATTTTCAAGGCTATTCATAAGCACAACAGCATTTCATATCTTATTACAATGGCAGCAGCACATATGAAATTCAGACGTACTCCAGAGAGAGATCCCTGTGGCCAGGAGCAGCAGACAATCTCCAATATTTGTTTGCACAAGCAAACGAAGGATCTGTACAATGAGCTGCTCATTCTGTCCCATGCACTGTTGGCAGTGACTTTATACACTGCTGCCTACTAGTTTTAACTAGTTTTTCATGTGGACAAGAAAGTCAGCTCTTCTAGTGATGCCATGATGATTTTTGCCTTAGCATTCATACTTGTAATTCTTTAAGCCTGGTATCTTAGCATAGTCCTGGTATTCTGCTAGGCCAGGAGACCAGACATCCTAAAAGGATCCTTACTAAGCACCAAAGTAAAAGCCCTTTATTCCTTAACCGTGTCTGGCTCTTAATTTTAGGACCAAGAAAAAGGCATCGCTACCAAAAACCGAAATAAAGCAAAGAGACAGACAAATAAGCACTTTTACCAACTGCTAGTGAAACAGAGAATAGCACTTGGTTGTTTCTATAGAGTACAACTGATTTCCCTCCTTGACTCATCAAAATCTCAGTGCCTTGAAGACTAAGATTAGCTTGAAAACTGTAGCTCACCACAAAATACAACAAAACAACCTGAGATTACGTGTCATTTTTAACGTCTCTGCAGCACCCTGGAGACTCTGAAATTGCATTTCAGCCCCAAGGCACAATCTTTGGAAAGTACTACTTCTGACCCACCCACAGAAGGGATGGTTATAAAGTTTTCAGCCTATACACGTTCACCATCTGGATTAAACCAAACCTAATTGTAATGTTTCCTACATTTAACCTTCCAAGTATTACCATTAATTAAGGCTTTCAATACAGTCCACAGATTAGAACACTCCATAACATAGCATGGTCAGGTGATTCTTTCCACACACCACCCAATCTCAAAAAACCCCATGTTCCTTCCCCCCATCACTCCCAACTCAATTACATCAGCCAGTTATCCAGTGAAATGGAATATGAAGAACTTAACTTTAAGATAAATTGAAACATTGTATTTATGTTTCGATGCACTCCTGCCACTCTACATCAACAGCAGTAACTCATAACTCACACCAACACCTGAAGCACGATTCAATACCAAGAAGCAACTGTATTAAAAAAAAAAAAAGAAAAAAAAAAAAACACCAAACCCCCATACACGTCCTCACCCAGACCTGCTTCCTTTTTGTATCCAGAGTCCTATGTGACCACAGAGAAATAAAAATATCAGCTACACAGAGTCACTACAGGAAGGCAGGGTTGCTTCCTCCCCTGCCAGGCCTCAGCAACAGCACTGCTGCTTCTCCATCAGCTGCATTGCTGGGAAACCACGTCTTCCCTCTCGAGCCTCATACCCCCAAACCACAGCACCTCTCCCAAGTTCCCTGTGCCCTCACACTCAAAGATACAACCATTTTGGACACACAGCAGCTGCAAATTTGCCAGGGTTTATCACCAGCCTCCAAGATCATGTGCCAAAAAAAATCAGCCCCTGCAACTATCCAAAGACACTGGCCTCTCTTTCCCTAGGCCACTGAAAAATGGCAGCCCAGGAGAAGGCTAATCCACATCACTAAAAATAAGGAAGACAAAAGCCCCCATCAGGTGCCTCTTGACATCAGAAAACACCATTGCTGACCTAATTTGGGCCACGAAAACTTCAGAAGGAGGAGGACTGTCACAGCATGGCTGAATGAGAAGGATTAGGAACAATTCCTCTTCACCTTGACAACTGAAAGAACAGAGCAGCCATAAACTCGAAGTCTCACAGCCTCTTCCAGAGCTCAGGAAGAATTGTGTGAGCCAAACACTTCAACAAGGGCAACCCCTTCAAGCTGCTCCCATATCTCCCTTTTCCCATTTGCTTAACAGAAAAATGACGCTGCATTGAAAATGGAAACATAGAAAATGCATTAAGATGCTTCTGCGGGAGAAATAGCTCTCATCAAACATTATGAAACTAACAGCAGAAGTCTTTGAAAAAGATATAACTTCCCCCAAACTTACAGTTTAGTTATTACTAAACACACAAGCACAGACCAGCATACAACTGTTCTACATCAAGTGTGATGGGCCACCACTACCCAGCACTTCAGAGCTGTGGAGTCCACACAGGCAAACTCCTGGAGGTAATGGAGCAGGCAAAGAACTCACAAAAGCGCCATGTCTCAACAGATCCCAAGGACTCCCAAGTGACACCTTCAGCCTTCTCACTTCCGCCCAGATGACACCGACAGTTACACGATACCAAACGTTGCTCTGCTGTCTGAAGGTCCTTAATGATCAGCAGCTCTAGAAACCCTCAAAAATGCTGGCACTCACACTTGGGAGAGCGACCACTCATGCCCTGCACACTCATTCTCATCCCTGGCCTCAAGACTACGCAGGAGGATGGACAGATCTTGCCAGAAGCAGTGCATGGGATGTTCAGGAACTTGTCTTTCTCATACGTATGCAATGGAGATGGTGCAGAGACCAGACACAAATCTGACCTTCAGCTCCTCAACACTGAGGAGACAAGGGTATGAAAGAGTCAATACTCACACTTCCAACCACTAGCAAATGCACTATTTCCAACTACTTTCAGTTTTCCCTGACTGTCAGGGAAGACTGTGCTACCACCTCCTGTGGCATTATTCTGAATCACCTCTTACATAGGATTGTTCTCCAGATTCCAGCATATGGAAACCAAGAATTAACTGAGAAACTCACCTGTCAGTTCAAGGGGTAATGAAGCCTAAGTATCATGAATTCTGGTTATCATCGTTTTTTTTCACATCTAATTCACACTTTACAAAGGTTGAAGTTGCCAGTACTGGCGTATTTATGTCCCTCTACTTCATAAGTTGTCAAAAATCTGCTGGCTTTTATTTGGCTATTATACACAAATGTTTATAACATCTCTACTCACCTCTAGCATTGTTATGGGCACAATTCATGCCTCTTCCATTTCATTTTAAAATGGAACTGGAACAGGAATAATTCAGTATGAACAATACTCTCCTTCTATAAATCTGTTAAACACGGTTTTCCAAATCTAATGATGAATCCTCAAAATTTTATTTTCATTTTTATAGAGTTGCTATATTAAAATATGAATCATCTTCAGAGGCAACAAAGCAATTTAATAATCCTGAATATAATTTATTTAGCCTGAAGTAAGTTTTTCTTTGATTATGCGCAAATTACTATGGGTAGTTTCTGAACGTATGGAAGAATCTAACATCTCAGGAGAATAAAAACATGCTCTGATGATATGAGTAAAGGATATGGATAACAGAGACTACTTTATAACTTAAATATTTATAATCACAAGTCTATACTGAACAAACTGCAAAATGATTCCAGAATTCCACTCCTTCACTCTTACCAGTCCTAGCACTTTATAGATCAGAGGACATACTACACAGAAGTTAAAAAGAAGAGTGAGTATGAGCCTAACTTCTCATGGCCACTGCAGAAGCAGTTGTCCCATCACAGCTACCCTCCCAAGAAAACAGACATTTGTCCGGGTTCAAGGCCAGCATTAGGGAGACAGCACCAGGCAGACAACATCCAAGCACATTCAGGTGGTGCTCAGCATCTGCAGGAGGATTTCCAAACGCATTGAAGCCTTGGACTGTGAGAAAATTGTTCACAACAGTGACAGAGCTGACTGCCGAGTGCGGAACGTGCATTCTGCGTCTGTCCAGCTTGACTGTCACCATCAACTTCTTCAGCAGCAGCTGTCACCACTGTCCACTGTCACCACTTGGGGACAGTCCATGGTCCCACTAAGAGCAGCTCCATCCCCCAAGCAACCCCAGCAAAACACCCCACTGACCACATGTATTTGTTTGACCAAAGCCTCAGTTAGCGGTGTCAGGTGTACACCCTCAGCACAGAGCTGGGGTTACACACAGCCCCTCACTCCTCCAGTGCAGGATGCACAAAGCTTCCCCTCAGTGCCCCCAGCCCTTTGAGACCCTTTCTCTCAGTGCCTTCCTTAGATGTTCCAGCCAGTCCAAGTGCAGAGACTCAAATCACCCCATTCCCAGAGCTCTCGCATGCTCGGGGGAGAGCAGCCTTTGGGTACAATTTTAAATTGTCACTGTCGATATTTCTTGCACATTTTGTCAGCTAACATTCTAGTGAGCTACATGACAGCTCAAAACGTTTTCATCTGCAGCAGAGAAGCAAACTATGTTGCTCCTTCCTGCTTCTGCCATGATTAAGCAGCTGATTCACACTCAACATTCATAAAAGATGACTAGATTGAAATTTTTATTTCCCAATATAAAATAAATCCAGACACAAAAAGAAAGTCAACTACTTCACAGAACATTCAGGAGGTTTGGGATCTTTTTACAGGGAAAAAACAACAGCACCTCTAAATCTCTCTTGGCTTCTAATCTGTCTGTGTGAAACACTGAGCATGTATTTTTAATTCAGTAGTATTAAGAGCAGTATCTGAATGACAATCTCAGAAACAACACAGACTTCACCACCACAAAGAGTTACATGAGAAAGCTCCTGCTTCTGACATAAAAATTATAATAAAAACCTGGTAGCATGGGAAAAGAGAGACTTCCCAGAATTCCTCCTGCCAAGCATTTTCCAGAACCTATAGCTTCAAAGGGAAAGTAAAATGTGATTACAGCAGATCTGCCACCAGAGGATGGACACCAAAATGCAGCATGTATTCAGTGCACTGGAGAAAGAACAGTCCTGCATTGCTACACCAGGACCCTTGTACATTTTTCCATGGAGGGATCAAAGCACAAAGAGCCTGCACACATAGAAGGAATTGCTGAGCAGGGCTTGTCAGCAGTGAGACCTGAGGAAGAAGCGACACCACACAGACTTACTCCAGTGCCACTACTCTTCTGACGTACCTGCAGGGGTTCAGCAGCATGGCCTTTTCCTTCCTGTCTTCATTCTCAAAATGGGAACTTGGTTGTCTAGTTAATCACAACTATTTCCTCTTCTTAAATCACTTTTAGGGAACCCTGCCCAGTGAAAGAACACTTTTGTAGGCTTGTTACAACTACAGTAAGCTGTGCACTGCACAGTGCACAGAGCGCTATGCTGTGGCAAACAATGTTAATTGCTGTAGTTTCTTCTTTGGTGGTTGTGCTTTGATACCACAGGGACAAAGGTAATGACAGAAATCAGAGACTTCACTGCCTGCCTGCAGAGCACGGCTAATCGACACCTCTGTCTTGAAGAGCACTGCTGTCTGAGTTTTGAACTTCACCCAATCCAGGCCAAATTTAGCCATCACTGATGTAAATTTCAGCCAGACATCTTTTAAATAATTTTGGAAAAGAGAAAGTAAGCACAGAGCAGAGGGAAGTCAGTACAGAAGCCATTTACATGACCCGTGGCAGCAAAGAGACATGAAAACAGGACAGAAGGAAGGGCCATGGAATTTCACAGGTAGTACATTTTGCATCATGCAGAAAAGAAAGCAAGATAAACCAGGCTATTACTGGAACAACTGTCCGCCTTCTTAAATGGTGCTCACTTCTGCTTTAGGTAATACAGCTTCATGAAGAACAGCATCCTAAATTAAAGAGGCATCCAAACCTTATAGACTTGTCCATATGTCCCATTCCCAACAACCTGCACCAGTTCAAATATTCCTGCAGGGTCCTGCAAAAAGCAGAAGAAATAACATTATTTGGATTAGAGCAACCACTTCATAACAGAAACTAATTGTACATCATCAAAATGAAATGCCTGAGACACACGTCCTAATGGTCTGCGTTACACACTAAAGGGGAAATTGCCAAATCACAGGGTAAGAAATGCATTACTATTTAAGTTTTCAGTCAAGCTTCACAAAATTCTATATACACAACAACTCGGTGAAGATTGGCAGGATGGTACAATAGCAGATACAACAAATAAATGAAGGTAGGTGAAAAGTACCAGAATTCAACTGCTGACTCAGCTTACGGCAGAACAAGGAAAAACTCCAGTTTCCTAAGCCTTACCACACTGACCTAGCCTGGAGGCTGAGCTGCTGTCCTCTGCTGTGAAACCCCTGGTATGAGCAATACAAACAGGAAAAAAACCTGAAGAGTAGAATTGAAAAAATTGTAATATGAAGCACCTGAGCCCAGTTACCTTAGTGAAGGGAAATGTACCAAACCAGGCAACCTTAACTCACAGGAAAGCTGAGAACACTCAACTCTCCTGTTCTGCAAACATAACAAAGTGAATTTCACTGAGGTATTCAAACTCTTGGCTTTGAACCCAAACTACACTGCTGTTAATGTACATAAAAGATGAATGAGTCAGGTGATCAGTCTACCATTCCACATGAACCAACTTCTGTCGTCGTGCTAAAGCACCAGTTGCTCTAATACCAACCATGCAGCAGAGGTTCTCCTGCAGCATTGCTGCAACCCCTCAGGTACAGGCAGCCCATCTTTTTGCAAGGCATGGGCAATTCTCGCTCCTGAACGACTGAGTACATTAAAAAACCTCGTGCTTCAGTTAAAACTCACTTGAGTGATTTATTTAAAACCATTAAGAACTCTAGAGATCGGTTTCTTGGTTTCTGGCTAAGCCATTTATCACTCTGCTCATTTCTTGCCATGGTATCACTGAGAGTTCTATATAAAATATTATTAACTCCATGTGTCAGTTTAACCACATCTGTTTCAGCAATCTGTCATATCAGTTAATGCCTGTTGGTACTGCTGAGGGATGTGATATAGAAAAACATTATCTCAGAAGTACAATTTCTATGTCCCTGGTTGCAAAATATTCCTTTTTTAGAGGTATCAAGCTACTCTCAGCTCCACTTATATGTTAATCTTTTAATATAAGTAATTCTTTCTCTATATCTGATACAGAAATGTTTACCTTGGCAAAATCCCAGTGGAAATACACAGGCTTTTTTTCTGAGCAGATTCTACTTTATTGGCACAACTGTCATGACAAATGCCAAGAGCTTTTAGAACAACACAGTCCAGACTTCCATAACTGAAAGTACTAATGAGTTCATTTGGTTTTAAGTTAAATGAATTTTAATCTTAAACCTCCTGGACTGTCAACCTTACAAGACTTTTTCTTTTTTTTTAAAAAAGCAATGCATAAATCAGATCAAGATGACTTTCTTTTGACCCATGGAGGTCAGTCTGTGTCTTTTTTTCTCTGTCTCTTGTTTTAAAACAAGTCAGTAAGCCTTCTAGACTTAAACTCAAATTCCAAAAGCCCTCACTAAAAAGGAAATCAATGGGAACATTCACATATGGACTTAAGCACAGGCCTACAAGACTGGATCTCACTGAAGTTTTCTTTGCTTTCTTCTCATATCCTCATTTTACGTTTTGACTAGTCTGGCTGGAAACAAATGCTTTACTTCAGTGGGGCTGAAGACAGCAAATAAACCTTTGCTGCTGCTAAAGCAACTGGTGGGTGGTACAAAACCTCTGCTTCATGCGCAACCTCTGCACAGAACTGTGCTGTGGGCAGCTCATGGGCCAGGCAGGGAAACACACAGCAGCTCTCTGAGGAACTCTCCAGTAAAGGGCTTCATGCACAATATCTACTGCACTCCATGGGAAGCACAAGCAGCACCCTAATCCCTCACCTCTCCGGCAGAAAGCAGCATTGCTGAATTAAGAAGTGCCCACAGTGCACAGAGGAACCTAAACTGCATTTGCAGCTTGGACTTTGCAACTGCCTCTCACTCAAATGTGTGCTGCCTTCATTCTTCTTCTCTAAGCTTATTTATTATGCAAATATAGTAACTTAAGTGCCTCAAAAGTAGCTTTTCTGTCCTTTTTCAATAAATGTAATTCTGATTTAGCATCCTAACAGTTTGCTTCTAAAGGCTTCTGACACTCTAGAAAAGACCCTCACAATTATCTATATCAACGGTAGCACTGAAGTTGATATAGTGCAAATCCTACCCTGTCCTTGCTAGCAAATTCAGCATTAACATCTCAAGCCTCCACAGGTCTGAGTGCAGCCAAATACTTGGCCATTTCTTTTCTTTTAATCAGGACACCACAGTGAACCAAGCCTTGTTAAGAGTCATAAAGGATATTAATCTGGGCTCTGGTCCTTGGATTGCCCTTGTTTGCTTGGATATCAGCACTGCGTTGTTTGCTGGCATTCTTCACAGTGGGACACATTCTTAATTATCTTGGAGTTACATACTATCGTTGATGTAGTGCTTCCTCTCAAGCCACCACTTAAGCCCATGGTCCAGCTAACCCTTCACCAGCCAGCACCTGCCAAATTTCTAGATTCCCTTTGAAAGATGCCAAAATACTGGCCTGAACATTCATCACTCTAAGGTTAATTACCATCATACACTGTACCATATGGTGACCAGCTTGTTTTTTTTCGAGTCATCTGCAGGGCACTCAGAAAGCCAGAGCAAGACCCAGGGGCCCCCAGATCACATCCATCTCCTCTGCAAGGCAGAATAAAAGGCAACACACGCAGAAAGAGCGTGACCAAAATGCACTTTTCACACCCCTGTAGCTAAGGATACAGGTGCCCAAAGCACAAGTTCATCTACACGGCCTCTGTGCCTCAGCACATAATGCAGAGTTCAGGGGCTTTTCAGCGTCTGACTGACCAGGCGAACCCAGCCACATTAGGAAACCACAGGCTCCTTTCCTTCCAGGGAAAGGGGAGAGCCCTGGCCAACACCCATTTGGAGGGGAGCAGGGCAATCTCAGCCTGAAAAGTACCCCGCTCAAAATTGTGGGAGGCTGCAACACAGCACCAGACAGCTCTCACTGGCCCGTGGAACACCTCAGACACAGCAAAGGCAAGGGACCTTGTCTTTAAATAATTTGGACAGCTCAGCCTCACCTGCCTCCCATTTCCTACTTAGCACAAACCCCAAACTAAGGCTGCTGATGTGCTCAAATGTGTTTCTTCCAAAATAAGACATTTATCCCTTCCCCTGTCGAGGCTGAAATGCATAGTGCTCTCAGCCTTTGCAGGCTGTGAATCAGATGGTTCTGCCACAAAACCTGATGTCTGCTCTGCAGAATGACTCCTTTTCAAACTCACACTATTTCCTATTTTATTTAAGGAGATGAGATTCATCTGCTAAAGGTCAAAAGAACTTCCATTATTTTGCCTTACACCGCATAGCAGAGCCACATTAAACTTCTGCTTGCTTAGCCAGAAGCCTTTTGCCATCCTTCCTGACTTTACTGTCCCTGCTGCTATTCCTCTTTCTGCCTCCAGTCTGGAACACTCTCCTTGCCTTGTGAATATCGCAAAGGCTTCTTCCAGCCTTCTTTCTTTTTTCCCTGGTATTTTTAGAAAGTGGCTTCCTTTGGTTTCACTGTCTGGCGATGCTTTTTGCCAGAATTGAACTCTTCCCTCCCCTTCTGTCGAGAGCGCTCCACAAAAGACCTGCTTGGGTTGGATGGGTTGCTCGGTGGTCAGCTCCTAAGTAAAAAGGGCAAGTGGAACTCCGGGGCATCACGCACAGCCCTGTTATCACTTTGTGGATGTAAAATTCTGACAGCACAGCTTTTAATGTAGCCGAAGTTTGGATTACATTAAAAACATAAGAAGATAACAATAAAAATTCACAGCAAACCAGATGAATGCTGACTTTTTTAGTTTGGGGGAAGGAGGG
>WAAE01026029.1:1000-46139 GCA_013400495.1 Nicator chloris | reverse complement strand
CGAGGAAGTGACGTGCGGCGCCGGCGGGGGTCGGGGCCACCTGCCGCCGGCGGGGCGGGGGCGGCCGCGCTCTGCGCCCCACGCGCGCTGCCCGTGGGGCGGGAATGGGGGGGATCGCCTCTGGAGTATGGGATATGGGAGTTTCCTTGCTCGGACCGCCCCACGCGGGGCCGAGAAGGGCCGGGCCGAGAGCGGGGACCCCTCCGGCGCCGCCAGCCCCGCGCTCCCTGCCCGGCACTGCGCTCCCGCACGGCGCATGGGGCAATGCACCAGCCGCTAACCAAACCCCTGAAACCCCTCAAAACTGCACTGACAGCGTCCAAAGAAGAGGATGTTATACACACACAGCTGAGACACTCCCAGCCCCTTCCCCTCGGGTGACGGGCGCTGCGAACACGAGCCCAGGGGGGTGACGGCAGCGATGCTCCCATCCATGCGCCCAGCGCTGCTCGCAGGCTCGGCTCAGCCCCGCGTCCCCACACGGAACGAGGGCACTGAGGTGCTGAGCTGGCAGCAGCCCCTCCGCCAGCTCGGCCCCGAGCGCCGCAGGCAGATCCAGCGCGGCACCGCTGCCCCTCACAGCCTCCTTTTCCCGGTAATTGGGGCCGCAGGTGTACCGGGCTGGAAGGACTTGCGGGTATTCTTGGGCCTCGTATTTAACGAAAACTATCAGTGGAAATGCACATTTCTGAGACAAAGTCCTTAAACATTCTCAAAGGGTGTTCAGGGAGTTTTCCTCTCGCAGAGAGCAAGCAAAGGGGCCGAAATTGTCAATCAGTACTTTCACAGTTGCAGACATAAAATCGAGACAAAGTGGTCGGAGTGTCTTTGGTGCCTATTAGCACACCAGGACGGCTGCAATGCTAGCAGCAGGGGCAGTGTTGTAATAAAGGCATTTGGCAATTTCCTTGAAAGAAGTGCTGATGTATCACTCAGCCTCAAAGTATTCTTGTACAGCAGCACACATTGGGTACATTATCGCTAATGTGACCCCCGAATTTGTGTTCTCTGCCTGCCTGCGGGCCAGCATGTGGAGGCACTGCTAAAGAGTTGAGGCCAATCACTGCGTTAAGGTCTAAGTTTGTTGAAGAGCTAAACATGTAATGTAACCATGTGCAATGCAGCAGAAATCCCCACACAGCAACAGCCCAGCCCCCTGCTCTCTCCTGGGCAGAGTTTAGAAAATTCTGGCCTTCATGTCACCTTTGTCAAAGCTAAGCCAGAGCTTTGTTCCCCATTTGAGCATTTTGTCTTACATAAATACATCATTAGCCTTTTTGCTTGCGTTATTTCTCACAATCCCTGTTTATCTCTTCTCTCTAACCTTCAGGCTGTCCTTTGTCTCCTGCCACTTTCCACTTCCTTCCTGCCTCCCTGGTGAGAACTGGTGTGAAACTCCCGACTGTTGTCTACCCAACGCTCTCTTTCCCTCTACATCTCCTAGATCCTTTGCTGAAATTAATCCTGCTTGCCTTGCTTACCTCTGGTGAGTGCTCCAACTTGAGGATTAATTTCCACTTGACAGAAAGCTCTACCTAAAAATGAGAAGTTTAAAAGTGTTTAGAAGTATAACATGGCATGTAGTATTTTTGCAGGCAGGTCTCACTATCCCTGCTATGTGCTTTTACCACCACATTTCATTGCCTTCCCCCTGCACCCTGCTGGGAGTTTCTGTGGGTGCTCCAGTCCCACCCACACCACTGCAGGCAGGGCCCTGAGCAATTCTTCCGTTGCTGCTGAGGAAGGCAAAGCATCATCTCCCCATAAAGGCCTTGCAGGTCTAGCAGAAGCAGCAGCTGCTTTTGTCACCGATATTCGCAGCAGATCTGTTGAGGCTACAAATGCCACAAGGACAAGGGTGCTTTACATAGTAGAACCAGATTAACAAGGCCTGAGGTCTTCACCAGCTTTCTGACTGGTTCTACAGACACAGAAATGTGCTCCAGGTGTTCCCCACAGCCTCGTGCCCTGCTCCTGGCAAATCCTTCCCAAAGCCCTGACCAAACACGGTGCTTTTGCGATTGCTGACCTGTGAGCAGGCCCTCTCACCTTGCTCTTCTGCATGAAGCTGTGTGGCAAAATAACTCCCAGGAATCAGAAATGTGATGCATTAGTGCAATTTTTAATACACCTACATTCACCTTACCAATAATAAAAAGTGAACAGGTCCCCTTAATAATTAATTCAATTTTAAAAATACCAAACAACCAAAGCTTAACAAGCACAAGAGACAACTAAATGCTGTCTGTACAGCTTTCCTCTCCAACAGCCGTAGTCAAAACCCTGAAGCCAAATTTGACAACCACAGACCTGAACATAAAAACCTTTCAAATGTCTATGTGCATGCAGAGGATGTTTTGTATTAAAAGGGAAGTGCAAGAATGAAGGGGAAAGAACTTCCTTTGTTTCAACAAAGGAAATGCCATTGTACCCCAGAAGTAGTGGGCTAATTCTGAGCTCTTCTGTCATCATGCTAACACAGATTTGGGTCCATGATAATCCTGCCAAGAGTAATTGCCCCTGAAAAGATATAACACTCAGTAAAGGAAGAGAGCATTTAAAACGGAGGCTCAAATTGACATGCTGTCTTATTTCCTCCAGCTTTGTTTACACTGGGTCTCAGCTACAGGTGTGAAGCTGGCAGAGAAATAAACAAGAAGATAACTCATAAAAGAATAAGATTTCTGGTCTACAGGAAAAAAACTAGCTTCTTAAACTAGGGGGTTAGCCTGAAAAGGAAAAACTGCCTATTTTCGGCATTTCTCAGTTCTCTGAACTGTAAATTCAGAAAAATTATCATTCAGAAAAACTCCAACACATGTGATCATTTTATTGAAATAATCACCCAGATGATGCTCAGGAAATGGATATCCCTGCCAATTCCATGGCTGTAGGAACAGCCAGGCTCTGCAGCTCATGCCACGTCTGTGACTCCAGAGCCAACCCTATGCATGTATTTCCCAGCATTTTCAGGATACAAACCCAACAGGAAGGTAAGAAACCCCAAAGCTCAAGTTAGGTTCCCTGCTGTACAGGTAGGAGACAAATCCCTCTTCAAGCTTCTGGGTTCCCCTGCTCCCAGCTTCATGGTGGAGAGCCATCGCAGTGTGCCAGCCTTTCCCAGGACTCCTCTCTGCAGCAGCTGCCCAGCACGTGCACCAGTGTTAGACAGGATCTCTATGAACACCCGCTTTCCTTACCACTGGAACACCCCCTGAGAGATTTATTTTGCTGGAAGTTTTCTTATCTTCTGTGAGGAACCTGCATTATGCCCATGCCTGAGGCACCTGATCAGATTGATGCTGATGCTCCAACATCAGCGCTTTTCTCCCAGAATAAAAATACTTCCCCAAATTCTCCATTACTTTTGGCTTTTAGATGAACTAAAGATTTTAGACATCTCCGTAGTGTTTCTTTAGGGAACAACCCTTGGCTGGCTAAGATTACATATTAAAAGCCCTTATTGGCTGTACGCAGCCTGGATATGTCTGGATGCTAGCTTGGTAGCAGTCACACAATGCCAGGAGTACTATTTCATGACCACAGAAAAGCAGAGAATACTTTTATCAGGTCACACCTTGGAAAATATCAGGATAACTTAGTGCAGCTGCTGCAAAATGTTGTTGGACTGCAAAGGGAAGATTTAAGTTTCAGGACATGGTCATCCACTTACATTCCAATTTAGTTAAAAGATGCAAAAAAAATGAACTACCAACATAATTCACTTCATATCTTCATATCTTCAACGTTCCTGAATGTAGGACCCATCCCTACAGTGCTTGGAAACCACAGTAAAATGTCATTGTTTTCAATGCATTTTGGATTGTGCCCTGAATATTTCTCACGCTTTCTTCTATTTGAACTAAAGAAAATTACCACTTCATTCCAAACACATTAGGTTGGACCAGAAAGTAATATTTAAACCTGAATCTGTTTTCAGATTTCCACTTTGCAGAGTCTGCTGCATTAGGATCAAGAGGCAGGGTTGCTATCCTGAGTAAACTGGAAATACCAGAAATCCAGACAAACAAACCAAAACAGTAATTTCCCGTACAGTACTCAGGAGCACATGCAGTAGTTTTCAGCTCTTTAAGAATTAAATAACTTTTTTCAGTTCCTGGCAACCATGCTAGTTCAGTTTCACAGGATATCCAAAATGAGACCAAACAGCTTCCTTCCCAAAGGGTTCCTGAGTGGACAGGCAAGCTGGAAAAAGTGCCTCTGACTACTGTAACCCCAGCCAGGATATCCACCTCATTTCCCAAGGCTAAAACTTAATGTATAGGTCTCCCACAAGACATGCATTACCCCAAATGCTGCTCACTGGGACATTTGCAGGAATTTATTTTCTTTCCAGTGGCACCTAGACAAGCTAGCCCGTGCCAGGCTGTCCCCTGGCACAGCACAGGGGGCATGAGGAGCCCTGCTGTCCCTGCAGCACCAATAACCCTCTGAGCCTGCCTGACACAGGACTTCACAGCATTGTTTCAGCTCAGCCCTTCAGAGTTCCTCAAGGAAACAAAGGCTGCCACTGGAAGTTTCCAGTTTCCCATCAGCCCACCACACATCCCTGCTCTCCCCAAAAACAGCCACACCAACACTTCCAGGGAGAGGAGATGTATCCTCTGTAACGAGGGTGCTTTGCACTCCTGTCTTTGGACTCTGTTCCAGCACCCGCTGAATCCTCAGTGGTGATTTTGTGCAGTCATACATGAATTATACAGATAACTGCTTCCCTGTGTGAAAGCTATTTCTGTTATTTTGTCTCTCCATGAGAATTTTTCCTACTCTGATTTTCTTTTCTTTCCTGTGTCACTTAGTATTTCACTGTGACTCTGCCTTATATCAGAATACCAAGTCAGTATCTGCCTGCTGCAATGACACCAGTGCACAAAGCCTAGCTGGAAATTTTGCAAAATAAAGATAATTTATTGAGATGAATTGAACTCTCACGTTTTGTATAACTATTGTACCTTGTTATTGTGCAGCCATCTGCCTTGCTAGAGGTTTTCCCCTTCCCTCCCGTCTTCTGCAAATTTATTTCTTCATTCAAAGTAAGAACACTTTGAAACACTTTGCAAGGAACAGTAGCTATATGTTACTAGGTCATCAAATCCCAATGGGGTTTATGAATACCATAATGAATTTCAGCCCAACATCTGTCTGCTCTCTGAAACAGATGCAATTATGGAAAAAAATAGCTGCTGCCTCTTCACAGGCAGATCTCTCAGTAAAAAAAAATACAAAACACAAAGAAAACTGACAATGCACAGTTTAATCACAACCACATTAGATTTATCAGTCAAAATATCACATGGCAGACGGTCTTTTTCTGAAAGCAATACAAAGTTGTGGTAATTCTGGCAGACAAGCAGGGCTTCTTTGACTTTAGAAAATCCTGCAGGCATGGCTTTGCCAACCAAAATACTAACTCTGGATGACTCAGACCACGGTTCCCTTTTATCCAAACCACTGAAGTTTGGTGGTTAGCTAAAAAGGAGCTGGTATCTGAATCACCCTTGGTTGGGAAGAATTGTCAGATTAAAGTCTTGGGCATGGGTTTTTGGGGGCAGGGTGCTGGTTTGGTTTCTGTTCCCTTCTTTCCTAAAGGAAAGAAAACAAAAATCAACAACTTTAAATGTGGGGACACCTTTCTTCCTCAAAAAATATTTTAAAAAATTTTACTTTATCCTATCTTTTTAACCTTCTCAATGTTGTGTGTCAATCTGGGCACATTCTTAGTACATTAAACAGATTTTTTTCAGTCCTGTTGCAAGCCCAACCTGTGCCTCACAAAATTACACAATTTTAACCTTGCCTTAGCTACAAAAAAAGCCCAACTCATTGCTCAAGTCCTTTTACACATCTGCATTTCCCAGGCCCTCAGCTTCTCCTTTTCTTAGAGGAGGAAAAAAAGGCGAAAGAGGAACTGTAATTTATAAACCTCCATCCAGCCCTCTGGAACAAAACCTGCCCTCTGTGACCTATTAAACATCTTTGGGGAAGTCTCCTCTATTTTCGCTCCAACTTCCATTTATTTCCCAGCTGCTTTTCATCTCAGTATTTTGCCAACTCTGACCATTTCAAACACACTTGGGTGCCCCAGTGCAGTGCCTGAGTCTTTAAAATTCTCCTCTGTTTCCTCAAGGGAAATGTATCCTGTATTTTGGAGGCTGCCTAATTAGCGTGTGTGTCTTCTGGATGGGGAAGGCAAAGGGAAGCTCATTTAGACATTGAGCAACAGTGCCCTCTTCCAACATTAACTAATGAATAAGTCTGTGTCTTTTCCTGTAGATCTGTGCCAGTCCTATCTAAACATTCTCTATCTTTGTATATTAATGACCTGCATATAACTTCCAGCCAAGCTCCACTTGTGCCTGTAACACCAGCCTCAGCCTGGAAAGAGGCAGCACAGTTCCTGTGGGGTTCTGTCAGCTTCTCTCTGCACTTCACAGCATTTTGGGCAGAGCATTGAGAGGTGTGCTCACCTTGATGTCGCTGCTGCACAGTGCAGCTGTCAGCTGAGACTGTAAACATTTTAAAAATTAAATCTGACAAGTTGTTTAGTGGTTTGGGAAGAATGGGAAGGCTCTGTACATCTGCCAGTCATTCACTGATATTTAGTCACGGAAGTTTTGTGGGAAAGAAATGTGTTTGCACAGGTCTGAGGCTGGGTGTATTCACTGTTCTTATTGATAACTTGGAAAAAATTGCTAAATAAACCCATTGAAATAATATTCACCTGAACAGCAGCTCCTGCCAGGTTATGTGCAGGGCCAGCCTGCACACCGTGGGGTGAAGGGCTGTGGCACAGACCCTCCTCCCATTCCTTAGACACTGCCCAGACCCCCAAACTATGTCAAATCTGTGGGAACACTCCTGTGCAATACTGTAGGACAAGGGCTGATGGGATCAGCTGCGCAAGCAGGGAAAGACAAGGGAAGGAACTTTCCCTCCAACACTGTTTAGCTGGAGGCAGCAGCTCCAGCATCTTTCCAGTAATGCACAGAGCAGAAATGAAAACCTGGATGCGGTGAAAGGAGGGGGCACAAAAATTAATACCGAGGACAAAATGGTTTAATGTGCCCACTTGGAACAGCTAAAGCTCTAGCCTTATTAAAAAGAGAAGTGACTTTTTTATTTTCTCCTAAGGAGAAAATAGTGGCATTTTAATCACGAGACATAATGAGAGCCAGTAGCTGAAGCAGAAACCAAACAATGAAAACAATAACTGCCCCCCCCAACTAAAAAAAAACTTCAACAAAGTAGAAACAAAGGCACCACATGTTCATAGACCTCCTGCTTTCCATTTCTCATGGGTCTGTCACTTTCTGGTCCCTAGGGTGTGAAAGAGTGCTCAGGCCTCCCCAACTGAGAGCTGCTTTCAGCAGCTTCTCAGGCAGCTTCAGTAGTCCCAAGTTACTGGGGGGCCAGATGTCCTGGCCACGGCAGCTTCTGTGCCACCCAGGAAACCTGTCCCCTCTGGAGGGCTGATGGCTGCTGTGCCAAGTCACAGCCAGGCCCTGAACTACCACCCTATGGCACACTTGGGCTTCGCCTTCCAGCAGGGAGATTTGGGGATTTAAACCAGCTTTCCTTTTCACAGCAGCTTAAGTTCTTTAAGGAGTTTAGCTCCATAAGCCAATTAAACATCTTTAAGTCCTTGAGCTCTTCTACCTTCCCCGAGCAGTTTGCATGCTTACATGGCTTTACAGGCTGAAAGCTGATTTCATCCAGCCAGGACCTGAGCATTTTATGAGGTCACAGGCCAAGAAATCCCAGGCAGAGCCGGCAAGTCTGGAATCCTCTGCAGACCAGCCTCAGAGTGCTGTTCTCTGTGGCCTCCATCCTGAGAGCAAATTCTTGCAGGTTTGGAAAAGGCCAACCTCACCTTTATTCCTTTGCTTTCCAGAAGCCTCAGCTGTAGGTTACAAAGTAATGGACGGCCCATGCACTTATAAACTTTACACACTGAGAGTGGGAGTAAAGCAGTTTTTTATCCTCATTTACACGTCCACTGTGGAAGTGTAGGCAGACATAACTGGTGTCATCCCCTCAGGTCCCATCCCAGTGCTTTATCTCTCCTTCCTGTCTTTTTTCCTTTGGATTAGTTAACACTACAAGTAGGAGAACAGTCATTTGATATTTGAATATGAAAGCTTAGAACCAAGTCCCTGAAGAACTGTTCTAGGCTTTTTTCGTAGGATCTCTTTCTGGTTGTTTTTGAATGAAAAAATCAGCAACGTCACAAAAGCCAGAAAACCACAACATAAAATTTTATGAGAAGCTATCACCAGGCCCCTTTGTTTCTTGTAAGACATATCCTGCATAGCTAGATATATTTATATATGAAGTATATAGATTTACATTATATATATGTTTAAAAATTCATTGTATATCTCCTAAATGCTCTTTTAAAGTCAGTTAATAACCATATGTCATTATGTTGTCAGAATACAGTTTTAACTCCTTCAAAGAAAAACCAACACGCTGCAGTAACAACGTGATTCTGTAAACAGTTGTGGATTAACATTCAGTGACCACTGAATCTTCTCTGTGATTAAAAATCCCCACCAGCTGCCCAATCTGCTTTTGTCAGTGAACTTGCTGTCATTTCATAGCAATAAACATACAGTTTGCCCAGATACTTGAGGTCAGTCGTGCTTATGCCTGAAAAGGAACATTTACATCAGTGTTATGTGGAGGGCAAACCCATAGCTCTGGAGCTGCTCAAGGTCACCACCTCTGTTTCTTCTAAACCAGTGACAAATCATCCCATAAAGCTCTGTCTGCTCAGCACCCAGCCCTCTCCACCAAGTTCACCCAAGAAGGATGTGACTCTGGGATGCAGCCCCTGGACCCTGAAGCAGATGTGAGGGTGCCAGAATGGACTTTCCAAGATGAGCCATGTCCCAGGAAAGCACTTTGTGCCATTCACTACATGAACCCAACTCATCAATGCCTTTGTGCAACTTGGTGACCTGCAGCTGTCACTTGCAATTTGCAACACACTGCTGTGCTGCAGCAAGCAGGAGTGATGCCCTCCACCATGGTCCATCACACTTCCTCCAGAGCTTTCCATCTCCCAGTTTCAGGGCACCTCAGCTGTGACTCAGTGGTTTTGGGGTGGTTTCAGCCACCCCAGCACTGCTCTCCTTGGCCCTGGCCCTGGCTGTGCTGAGCTCCCTTGGGACACAGTGGGGGTTGTCTCCCCAGCCTGGCTGTCCTGTGGTGTGGATTAACACCCGTGTGCTCAGCACCTTCTCTTCTTTAACCTGTTCTGTCAAACCAGAATCCTCAGGCTGGCTGTGAACAGACATGCACATGCTGGGCATGCTCACACCTCCTCTGAGCAAGCACATCTCTTGCCTTGAAGCAGCAGTACCACTTCCATTCTTTTTCATAGGTTTTTTTTTTTCTCTGATCAATAAAAACAAACAAACCTACAGGAAAAAAAAAAAAAAACAACAGAAAACTTTCAGTTTAACTCTGCAATACTTGAACCCTTTTGTTCTTGTTGCTGAATTTAGGTCACCCCACGGAGATTACTTGTTTTCTTTCTTTCTAGGCATGTCCTCCTGCTCAGGCTGATAATTTGCTTTACTTGTATGTGGCTATATGGGTTTGGGTTTTCCCTTGACATTACTGTTAAGCATTTTCTGTGTAGCAAAAGTTGGTAGTGTTTATCCTCATTCCCTTTCTGCTTTTTGCTTATTTTGATTATTCTCCCATACCAATGCTGGCTGTTTCTCCAGTCACATTTAATCCCCTTTGTGGCCACCTCCAATTTTCCAATGCAAATGCTGGCATTAAATTGCCTGTTATCCTGTCCTAATTGCCATGTTATAACTGCTCAGAGGATAATAAAAATTTATCTATTCTTTTTCTCTTTGCCTTTGTATTGTTTATTGTTCATCTGTACTGGGAAAGCCTGTGAGTCCTTTCATGACTGTTATTTTTTCCACATGTCCAAGCTCAAACTGAGAATAAGAAAGCTTCCAGGGCTGATCCTTCCTTGGCCAGAATTTCTATTGCATTGTTATTTTTAACCTTTTGAGAGCATTTTCTGCAGTTTTGCCTTTCCAGCTCTGAGATAGGAACCTGAGGGTGGCAGGGAAGGCTCTCAGGGGCCCCTCTGGGGTGACTCTGCAGTCAGACATGCTGAGGATCTTTGCAGAGGCACAGTCTAAGAGAAAGGTAAGTGAGAACTGGTTGCCCTTAAGGTCAGGAGGGGCAGTTCTGTGACATTTGTGGTCTTTTACACAGCACAGCTGACTCTGGGAAGATTTGGTTGGTTTGAGTGGGAAGCTCACTTAAAATTTGGTGCCGTACTTGATGTCCTACCCAGGTAAAACTGGGGGAAGGGGGTGAGCGTGGTTTTGTACTGCAGCTGGCAGAATGAAAATACTTCTGGTAGCTTCCCTCCATGTTAGAGGGAATCACAAATTTGGCCAAGCCACATCACATTAACTAATCTAGTTACAAAAACACAGACCCTGTAAGTCACAGGTCATTTTTTGTCCTCGATAGAGACCATTGGACCAACTGAAGCCCAGTGCTCAGAGTTATTACAGTCTTCCTTTTAAGCCACCCAGATTAATGGAACAAATTCTCATTCAGAGAAATCAGGTACAGATCCCTAGTGACTACACTGATTTGATTCTGTCTTTTGAGCAGTATAAATTGCAGCAGAATATCATTTTTCATTTCAGCTACCCCCTGTCCTGGCAAATTATCATTCATCTCCCCAAATGGGTATCTCAGCTGGAGACCTTTATTTTATCATCTTAGTGGAAAAAAATCTGCACTGTTTCCTCCCTCCAAATTAGCAGTCTATGATTTCCCTGGGGAAGTCTTTCTTAGAGGTAGTGCCGATTAGTGCTTGACTAACAGGCATCAGCACATTTTTTACCTTCCAACACATACCTGAAATCTCTCACCAGGCCCATGGCTGCCTGCTCAGGAGTTAGTCACTTCCTCCATAGCCTGTGGGGAAGATAGCAAAGTTAAAGAAATGCTCAGTTCTAACCAAGCTTATTGTTGGTGTCTCACTCCACACATGTATGCTGAACTTATTTCATTCCACAAGGAAAACACACAGGCTGAGGCCAGGGGCTGATTATTAAAGACTGATTTCTTGATGTTAGCTGGTAAGCTTCTGAATCAAGCAGGTACCATAAAATGTAATTTCTACATGTTACAGTCAACCTCACTGCCCAAGTGCTGCATTTCAAGTCGCCCACGAGGAACTTTTCCCTTCCCAGAGCCAGGGAATTGCTCATGTGGCTCAGTACAAAGTGCTAGTTAAACATGAAAATGTTTTGTCAGGGAAATGGTGTCAGTGCAGGGTTTTTGAGGGGATCAGCAGGGATATCCCAGCACGTGGTAAACCTGAAAAGGCACAGTGGGCTGGGGCAGGGGAGGTCAGCCCAGGGGAAAGTCTCATTCCCAGCGGTGCCAGGCAAAGCCATGTGGACACGCTGAGGCTGATGATTACGTGAGTTTGTTCTGCTTCAGCTACTTAGGGAAAGCACTGCTTCCACACCACGGTTTTTAAGTACTATTAAAGAAGGTGAAAACTTGCTGCAAGTGAAACTGGCCCTGGCTAGGTTACCTGGTGATACTTCAGCCACTCTTACGTTGTAGCTTTGCCTCCAGTGCTATTCCTGTGGCTTTTTGCTGGCTTAGGGGGAGTGAGTATTAGAAATCAGAATCTCTAGGAGGTTTATTGAAATGCAGTTGCATCTTCTTCCGTGGAAGGGACAATGACAGCTGCTGAAGCCCTGTGCCCTGGATCCTGGCCCCAAATGGGCATCCCTGTGCCACCCCTCACACACTGTGCCCTTCTGCCCACTCCCACCTCAGCTTCTGTCACTACCCTGCACAAACCTCTGCACTTTCCTGCCTCTCTTGGAGAGAATTTGTGCTTTACAGTCTTACTGTAAAATAGCAAGAATCAGGCTTTTAAAATCAGGAAGTTTCTCTGAGACTTCTGTGTTTTGCTGTAATCGCTCCACATGCTCCTTTGACAATTTCCCTGACCTTATTTCTCAAAAAAGAAAAAAAAGGGAAAAAAAAAGAAAGAAAAAAAAAAGACAAGTCCCATCATCCCTCAAGTCTCAGAAGAGTTCTCCACACAGTAAAGGAGAAGCAGATGCTGCCAGCTCTCTATCTGGATCTCTTCTTACACATGTTTAACCCTCAGGGTACAATGGATGCTGAGAATTACTCTTTCGTAACATTTGTTTGGCTGCCAGAAAGGAAAAATGATTAGCAGCTCAAAGGTTACATTGCTGTATTTTGCAAGAGAAGCCCTTGTCATGGGCTGCCTCTCTTTTGCTGATTGTGGATGTGAGCTGTGATGCTCAGCTGCCCACAGGGCACTGAGGTTTCTGCCCATTGGGCTGTGCTGCCCCAGTTCTCTGTCCCATCCCAGAGTTTGTGGCGCCGTGTGGGAGCTCTGCACTGCTGCCCTGCAAGGCCTGTTTATCCTCTCTTCCTCCCATGGGAGCAGCACCCAGACATCACAGGTGGTACCCAGACCTTAAGCGGTACCCAAGACCTAATGTCTCATCTCCCACTTAATCTAAAAGACTGTGACCAGCTTTATATGGCACATAAAACACTTCCTGTGCTGTGCAGTGATCTTTCCACACCCTCTCCCTCTCCATTATGTTAAAAACAAGTAAGATGATGAGTGTTTAAGATATAGTTAATGGTTTAAGAAAGGGATTTAAAACAGATTGCCGAATTAATGACTATTGTTATTGCTTCATTTATTAGCCCTTATTAGGCTGTTTCCTGAAGGCAGAGCTGTTTGGATAGAATTTACCTCACTTTGGACCCTGAGGAGCTCAGAAATTTGGTATAAATAGCTTTAGAAACCTTTTTGTGGTTTTTAGAGCAGGCTGCAATGATTACAAGATGCTGCTGCCATTGTGTCGAAGCAAAACCCATGCCCTACACATCCCCAGCAGCTGCCAGCATGGGCAGGTCTGCTGGACTGTAGTGGTGGGCTCCTTCCCCTCATGCATCAGTTCCTGCCCCTCTCTGCCCTGAACTGCTGTTCTGTAGCATTTCTGGGACCCACCAACCCAGCCTGGCTGCTTCTGCCATGTCACTCTTCTCACAGAGCACTCGTGCTTGTGTTTCACATCTGGGGAGTCTGCCAAGGACAAGCCAGGTTAAGCAAGTTCATGAACATCCTCCTTTGTTTTATTGTCTCAGGATGCTCACTTTTGTTCCACAATAAAGGGGCTGCTTTGAATTATCTGTGCACTAACCTGTACTTACACCTGCATTGGCCTGGGCAGTTTGTGCAGAGGGTAACTGAAATTCCTGGTTGAAGTCTTCCCTGCAGATTGTCACTGTCACATCACAGATGCTTCTTCTGTTCATTATGTTGATGGGTGAAAGCAATGAAGTTTGAACTTTGTCCAAATTTTCCCTGAGCTTGGCAGCCTAAAGGCTCTAATATGGGCTCAGGCTGGTTGCTAGGTACAAATTATGTGCCAGTTCAGTGTTTTCCCACACTGTCTTCTCTTGCCAATAATTTGCTACAGCACACAGAATTCCTATCATCCCGTCAGGCTGCGTCCTTCCAAAGTCACTTCAGTGCCCATGATCAGCTTCTGTCTTCTCCCCTCTCTGCAGCGAGTTGCTGATCCCACACAGAGGCATCACGATTCTCTCTGGGAGAGCTCTGCTGTGCCCCCAGCGCAGCCCCGCTGTGACCCCTTGGGCACATCCAGAGGTTGTTCACACAGGCTGGAACAAACCTTTTCTGTTGGTCAAGATGATGTGGCCACAGAGCCAGGATGAGGCAATTTGCCCTGGAGTTACCAGTCCAGTCCAGTCCAGGGAATATTATCTGCTGGTCAGAACTCCAGACTGGGAGACTGTGAGCACAGCCCAAATGCTGCCTTTGACTTTTTGGTAGGATCTTGGGTAAAATAGTTCTAAACCCTATTTTTCATTTGCTAAAGGGTGGATGAAAATATTTCCCCAGAGGAGTTAGGTGTTAGATTGATTGTTTCATGATCACAAAGCCTTTGAAATCCTTTAATCAAAGAGTTGTTAAGGGTTTTAAAGGTTGCTATAATCTGTGGAGGAGATGTTAATTCTTTGTGTGCAGCCTATACAGAACATGGAGTCTCTAATGTTATTTGGGGACTAAGTATTAAACGCTCCCTTCAAGATGCTGACAGAAGTTACCTTTCAGCCTCACACACGAGCTGATCAGAGTATAGTGTGCTTTGAGAGCTTCTTCACTTCTCATTAGACCCTCTCTTCTTGAGTCACCTCATAAGAGGCTAATTTACATTAAGTCTAGGCCACGTTAGGGTCTGGATTTCTCATGGGAATACGTCTTGGTAGCAAAAGCAAAATCCCTTGTGCTCTCTGCATAAGAATCACTAATTCTCTCCTCCACATCATAAATCTCAAGGCATGTGCTGAATCCCAAATAAGTTTGATTTAGAAAGAAATTAGGTGCACATTCTTCCTTTGACAATTTTCATTCCTGCCTTGGCTTGACTGTATTTCTCCATTAAAAGGGGGCACCAGAGATTTGCAAATCCCTCTATGCAGTGTGAGCACAATCTGAACTGGTGCTCTATTCTCCAGCCAAATTCTTGAGCCCACCTTGCCATGCTGAGCATGGTGGGTACATCACTGCCCTAAAATTTAGCCCTGTTGCTCCACCAGCTCCGACAGGTCCAGCAGTAATTGTTGGTGCTCCCACTCCAGCAAACCAGTTTGAATATCCACAGTGGATACTCACAGCCAGGCAAACATTTGCCCCCCTTTGCTGTGCACAAAGGAATTACTTTACAGTCTTATAAATTGCAAAACTCATCTAATATAAAATACATTGTTCCGTCTTTGTGTTTGTCCTGAAGAGAAGAAAGCCCTTAAAACCTTGTAAAGCCAATTACACTCTATCAAAATGAATTAAAGGAGTTTATAGAATACCTACCGTGAGAATCTGGCTCAGCCTGACAAACTGTATTTTTATTATTATTATTTATTTGCTTTACTGCTTAGTCTGTAGCTATACAACAATATTGCAAAGAAGAGAAAATGCTGACAGGTCATGTTCTGCTTCTATTGGCAGGGCTGGTGTTTTATATTTACATGACAAATATCCTGGCAAAGCTTGGTAATTTTTACTTTGTTTCCTCTTTTTTTAGACATTGTTTTATTCCTCTTTGGAGCCTTTATTTAAGAGCCTTATTAACATCTGAATTTCTCCAGTGGCAGTGAAATGATCAAAAGGGTTCTTATGGTAAGCATTGCAAAGCTGTCCTTCCCTCACCACCACAAACGCTGCAGGTCCTTCCTTTAGGGAAGCAAATTATATTTCAGAACACTGTTCTTTGTGTTCGCAAGAATGTATCATGCCATTACTTTCAATTTTCAAATTTTGCTTGCTTCCTATAACAAAATATACCAAAATGTCACATTTTTAACATTTGCTGGGCTAACTACTTCTAAATTGGAACTGTTTCAATGAATGTTATTTAAGAATTTTCAAAATCCTAAATACTTCCAAGACAGTAGAGGAAGGTACATTTCTCTACTTTTCATTATTTTATAAACAAATAGAACAATATTGATTATGTTAAATCAATATTATTGTGCTGTTCACTGTACTGTATTGTACCCATTTTCCTTTGGGCCTGGGCAAGGAAACACTTCTGGCATTATATGCAAGTTAAAAATCTGTGGGGGTGCAAAAAGTGTGAAGTTTTATTTTGTGGGAAATTTTCCCACACATAAAGAAGCAGATTTTTTCTTTTTCTTTTTCTTTTTTTTCCCCTGTGGGTGAAACCAAGAAATTCCCATCCAACCAAAAACTGAAATTTTAATTTTAAAATTATCAAGACAAGGGATCTGAAGCAACCGAGCTGGCAAGAAATTACATCTTTCTGGGGAACTTCGCATAGCATCCATTGAAGAGTGAGCAAACATGACGAATTCATACAAGAGCTGCCATTCCCCTTTTTCACTCAGTGTTTCTGACTGGAAAAACCCTTGGACTCTGACTGCTCTCTTCTTCCTTTCTCTTCTTCACATTCTCCACTTTTTTTCTTAGAGTCCCAGAAACTCTGCAGCCCCAGAATGAACCCCAAAGGGTGCACAAGAGAGGATGCACAAGCTGCTGCATGGATGTGGAGGTGTCCTGCAGACAGAATTTCTAACTGAGCCATCCCATGGAATGAGCTCCCAGTTGTCCAACTGGGACAAAATGCAAAACCCCAAGTTCTCCTACCCATGAGGAGCTTCCAGGCTGGTGTCACTGCCAGGCTAATGGGCACTGAAGGCTTTCCTTCCTGGGAGCAGGACTGTGAGACCCGACAGCTCCTCTCACCTCTGTTCAGAGACAGACATTGGGAAAGCTGCTTGGAGCTCTCATCAGGGCTCAGTTCTGAGGACTGCTGAATGCTGTGGTTTCTGGCTCTGAACTGCCCTTCCAAGCCCCTGCTCACCATTTCTCACTGAATTAAGGGGAATTTAAATATGTGCTTAGGCATTTCCATGAACAGAGAGAGCCTGTTGAATCTAAGGAACTACTGACAGCAGAGGCCCTTAAAAATAATGATTTTTTCCCCTGTAAAAGTATCTGTTATTTATTCCCAAGTTCTTATCTTGTTTATAACAAAGAATGAACAAAATTCCTTTCCCAAGGCTGGATGGTCCTGGAGCATATCCACACCAAACTGGGACAAAAATAAGCTTAATTTTAGACAGAATAAATAAGCAAATGCTTCTTAGTCTCTTGCGTTCTCTCTCTTTTTTTTTTTTTTTTTTGTATTCCTCTGTACACAGTAAGCATAAGGTATTATGGCCTTATCCAAAGTCTGCTGGACTTGATGGAACTCTTTCTGTTGGCTTGAATGAGTTTTGGAGCAGACCTGGTGGCAGAGCATGGCAATATCTTTATAGAGGCTTCTCATCTACTAGAAAAAGGAATATTATTAAAATACCAGCCCAGCACACAGCCCCCAAGAACAGTCAATATTCACTGTGTTACTTAATTTAAAATTACCTTTCTTGCTCAATGTTCTTTAGGACCATCAAATCTGTAGCACTGGATAGGCTTCCAACCTCTGGCTCATTTTATGGATAATATTTAAACCACAATTGCCTCTGGAGTACATCACACATGAAGGTAAAAGCATGAGCTTCCAAACATTATCAGAAACCGTCTTTAAGATGAATGTGGCCCCAAACCAGAAGTCCCCGTGGTTGCAATAGGGATGTTTGCTGCTCGTGATTTTTATCACTGAGCAATGCACAGCCTGACAAGCTGGGGATGGTGGGGCTGCACAGTCAAGGTGGTGTCCTGGCCTCTCCCCTGATAAATCCAGCTGATAAAGCCACCTTAGTTTTGGTGAGACAGGGGAACACAAAATGCCCATATGCCCTTCTATTTCAGCTGATGAATTTCACATGAATGAGCTGGGACATTTTTGCCACCAAGGCCCTGACCCAGCTGTCACTGCTGCCATGCTGGTGGGCTGCCATGGAGGTGATTCCCACACTGGGACAAGCTCATGGCTCCTGTGCCACCCAGGTCCCAGGATGGATACATTTCACAGTTTGACAGTGATTTTCCAGACCCTTAAGTGCTACCTTTGGAAACAGTTGGCCTCTTACATGTCATAGAGGGGCTCGAGTGTGTCCAGAGAAGGACTCAGAGCTGTGGGAAGGTCTGGAGCACAAGTCTGATGAGGAGCAGCTGAAGGAGCTGGGGGGGCTCAGCCTGGAGAAAAGGATGCTCAGAGGGGACCTTCTCATTCTCTGCAACTCCATGAAAGGAGGGTGTAGCCTGGTGTGGCTCAGTCTCTTCTCCCAAGTAACAAGCAACAGGACAAGAAGAAATGGCCTCAAACTGTGCCATGGGAGGATTAGATTGGATTAGGAAAAAATTATTCACTGAAAGGGTTGACAAGCATTGGCACAGGTTGCCCAGGCAAGTGGTGGCACCATCCCTGGAGGTGAATAAAAAATCATGTGGCTGTGGCACTTGGGGACATGGGTCAGTGGTGGGCTTGGCAGAGCTGGGTTAACAGCTAGAGTCAATCATTTTAGAGATCTTTCCCAACCTAAACAATTCTATAATTCTGTACTGGTATCACACAAAACTGAGGCAACAAGAGGCCCCCTGAGCTCGGGTCCCCACCCCACACTAAAAGCAGAGGGGTACAGACAGGTCTGTTTCATGTATATATTGTCATAGTACTCAATATACACTCAGAAATCTTAAAGCAGATTGTGACTTGGCATCTATAACTAAAAGATATCAATACACAGACACTCAATGTGCTTTTGCAAAATGACTGAAAACCTGTTCTTTTCATGTTTCCTCAGTATAAACATGACTGCATTTTGCTTTAGAATAACTACTGCTCTGATACTTATTATCATTGGGTAAATGAATTTGTTACCAATATTAAATCCGTGTAAATAAAACAAGCAGACCAACCTGCATATGTTTTTTTTTTTCTTTTCTTTTCTTTTTTTGAGTTTGCATGCTTAATACAGAACTATCAGGTTTAAAATCTCACTGAACATTCTATGTGAATTAATCAGATTCTAGAGTAATGTGGGAAGGAACGTAATGAAAAGTACAGCTTTTCATTTAAACATATGCAGCTCTTTTCATGCAGGGTTTTCATTTAGTATTTTTTCTGCCTTTTTTTAAATTACACTTTGCATTAAAGAACATAGCCAGTGTAAACACAGTCTGTAACACTTATAAAACAGTGCAAATTTTGTAAATTTTTGGGAGGAAGTTGAAATACATATATTTATAATGGAGGTAAAATCGCTTTCTTTCTCAGTAGAAAAATACGTCTATTAAACACCTATGTTTGGAACTTCACAAAAGAGAAAGTTATAGTTCTATACTGTGTAATAAATGAATATATTTTCTAGATGTCCATTCTCAGTGTTAGTGTCAAATGCATAATAATATTAGGGGAAAAAAAGAAGAGAGAAACATGTATTATTTAGAACCTAATGAAAAAATCTTAAAGACAATGACTGGTGAAGGAGGGCACAGAATAAAGAACTAGGGAAAGAAGCAATGGAAAAATACTGACCTCTATGAATTATTGCACTTTTGAGATCATTTTCATTGCCTTTGGGCCAATTCTGGATACTTTTAAGTCTTAGGTCAGTGTTTGTTTCCATTTGACTGTAGGGTACAATTTAGGAACCATTGCAAAATGTCAAGGATTTACTGAACTTGTTTGCTGATGAAACCACAGGCAGCTGAGTGCAGAGTGCTAACTTTTATTCATGCAATCAAAGAGAACAATGCTAAAGACATACTGAAGCACAGGCAAGGTAGCTTGCCTTAAAAATATTTTTGGGAACTTGCTCCAGCAGATCTTACTGAGACAAAACTCTCACGTCTGCTGTGTTTTCATTAGAGCCATGCCAAACCCTACAAAACTGGCTTTTGCCTTCATTATTTAGAGCTTTTTTTTTTCTTTCAGTAGGGTTGTCTCCATAGCCTGACTGCAACCCTTACCCAGCTGAGTGTGGAAATCCCCAAGAAACACACTGGTGCTCGTTGAGCAGCAACGCTCGATGCTGAGCACCTGTGTAACAATTTTCATCCACCAGCAGCAGGAATGCCACTCATGAGAGCTAAATGACAAGATCCTATTTGACTGATGGGATCACTCACACAAGTGTGAAATGCAAGACCTTGCCAGTTGCTTATAAACTTCACTAGGCACAGGCAGCAGAAAGATTCCTGCTTCTGCCATATGTAAAAGGTACATAAATTGGCAGGTAGATAAACAAGAGAGAAAACTCTTCCAGGTGATTATCACTGCAACAGAAGTCAGACTTACTAGTAAACCTGAATAATTTAGCACTTAATCTCTGAATATTGCTGTAGTACTTCTTTTCTATTGCTGATGTTCTCACAAAAAAAGGTTAATTTCAAATTGTAACTACTGGTTTTGGAAAAAAATCCTACATAAAATTACTTTACTACAAATCTCAGATCTTAAATTTCAGATTAATGAATTGGCCAATAGACAGCTAAATTTATACTTAAACTGTTTGGAAAAAGTCATTAAAAATCTGCAAAAAATTGTGAAATAATCTATACTTGACAGAAAAATTGTTTAAAATCCTCCTAAACATCTTCCAATATTCTAGTAAGTTGTTTAATGAAAACACATTGCTAACCATTGACTAGGAATACAACATGCCTCAATAATAAAATGAAGAGATGCTGATGGGAGCAGATGATTTATTTTGTAGCAACTGTTACTATGCACTTTATTGATAAAGCTTCATCTGCATTGTTTCAGCTGGGCATCTTCTAAGAAGTATTTGCAAGACAATGTTACCAGGAAGGTTTCCTTCTCCTTCCTTTTCAAGATGATTCACCCCTTGTGGTCTGTGCAGGAGATAATAATTTTTGTAGCATGATTAGAATTTCAAACTGTACTGCAGTCTATATGAAAAACCTAGCAACTTCTGTGTATTCCAAATACTGTTACTTAAATATGTATGGATGTTGGAGATCGTATACAGTGACCTTTTATTCATCTCAGTAAACCTACTGTGAAGTGATGCGATGCAGTTTTTTTCTATCCCCTCTCCTTTTTAAAGGAGCAATAAAACTGCACATTAAAAGACAGGAAGGACATTACTGAGTTACAAAAGTATGCCCCTTTCGTCAATAATTTGTAAACGTAAACAAAAAAGTTCAAGTAGAAAAGCAAACAAGTGTGCTGCTGCTTTGAATAGGTTTTCTCTCCCCATGTGGGCAGGGCAAAGTTCTTTACAGACGCCTCTTCATAGTGGCCATGAAGCATCTCTAAAGAGCCCTGACGTTCACTACCAGATATCACTGGTGAAGCTGAGCTCCTTGGCCGATAAAGGTAGCAAGGGGTTGTTCCTGTGGAACTCCTGGGGGTCCTTGGCGGCGTTGTTGAGAGGTAGCTGCCCATTGAGGAGGGTCAGGGGGATGTTACAGTACGTGTGGTGGTTGCTGATGGAGGCCATGGGCAGTGTGGCTGCAGACACGTCGTACTCGTAGCCTCTGCAGAAGTGCCTCATGTGCACAGAGTCTGCCTGCTGGAATTCGCTTACATCCGCCCGCGACTCCACCAGCGTGGCAGAAGTGCCTGTGACAGCAAGAGAGGGCACTGTCTGGAGGTCTCCAAAGAGGCCCTGCTCTGCAGAATCCAGGACCTGATGCCGAGACACCACCTCCTTCTTCTTCCCTGGCATTTCAAAGACTAGCCGCTTCCAAAACTTAGAATTCAGCTTGCTGCTTTTTGGTCCTTTCCACTTGACCACTGAGAGAAGTTTGATGGTGTGCTTTAATGATTCAACTTCATGATAATTCACCTTCCCTTTTAATTCAGTACACTCAATCAAAATAACTTTGATTTCTCCACTGACTAGCATGTTATGGAGTCTGTTTTCCATCTCAAAAATACTCCATCCTCTCCTGAGAACATAGTCTGGAGTTAACACGATAATGAGTCTTCTGCTTTGCTCAACACATCTTGTGAGATCTTCAATGTAGGCTACAAATTATAGAAAGAGAGAAAGAGTAAAGAATAAAAAAGTCTATTGTATTAAAACATCAGGCTTGCAATCAAGTATAACAAAATCCTGCATTTCACTGATCCACACCATTTAAAACAATGGGCATTTCAATATACTCCAACAAAAATAGGATTGTGTATCACACAATATTTCTATTTATGGAGTACGCATAGAAAACTCCTTAATAACACCCTCCATCCATTTGCTATTTTTTCCTGTTCATTGCAGCAGAGTGACATTTACATAACACCCTTGCTGTGTAGGTGCATTCGTGAATAAAAACACACAGTTCACTTAGTGAAAAAACATAGGTCAAGATCAATGTAATGTTTGTGTAAATTCTAAGGTTAACATTGGGTATGATTAACACTGCACTGAGGGAGGCACGCTCTGGGAAGTGGTTCCCGTGTTCCAGATGCAAAGACACGAGGGTGCTGCAGGGCGTATGAACCATAACTTGCAAAAGCTCAAAAAGAAACAAACCCTCATCACATGCAGAACTTGTGCTATTGCATAGAAGCATCATGGTAGCTTTTTCTTCTTTAGGTATTGACCACAAAAGCATAAGAACATTCTTTGTGGCCTAGTGGTCTGTTTTATTGTCACAAACCTGTGCTTCTATGTACCCCAAGGTATTAACAGAAACTTCACAAGTGACAGGAACAAATGGAAAATTTAAACATATTGGAAGTATTTATTTGTTGAGACATCAGTGACAAGAAAAATAGTAGAATTCTTTTATTCATGCATGCCCAGGAGTTGCAAACGATCAGTGTAAGCAGAAATGCCAGCCCCATCAGCAGCTCCATGATGCCAGTTTATTGAACTTCAAAATGTTCTTGAAGTTGGACTTTGATCCCTGAGTTTCACTTATCCCAGGGATGGTAGGGAAGAGAAGCCAAATACACTGGTCTGACATGGAACAGGATGGGAAAGAGATCTACTTACAGACCTGATCCAAAACCCATTCAAATGAACAGACTTCATTCAACAAACTTCAATGGGTTTTGGGTCAAGACCAGAAAAATTAAATCCCTTGAACAAAACCACCAAGGACAGAAAATGTTCATTGGTTGCACAGCATTACAACTGCAAGCTTCAAGACAGGATATCTTTGTGTTTTGAAACTACGTGAACCTCTTGACCATGCTACTGAGAATGTGCTGCTTGGTAACAGAGGAGAAGCACGTTAGAAATGAAGAGTTGGACACAAGAGCTGCACAGAACAGATCTTTACTCAGCACAGGGCAGGACCTCTCTTACACATCTGCCCTCTAGCAGGAACAATAATTACAAATAAAATCATTAATCAACATCTGTTACTGCAAGACTCATTTTATAGTCCCAGGCACCATACCACAGCATGCTTATCCACACCACTTCCAGTAAAGTAAATAGCTACAAAATAGGCCAACAGGAACATTCTAAAATAGCTTATTTTCATAAGACTGAAGGCATAGTTAGCATCAAATCTGCCTTTACTAATGTTTTATTTCACCACTTAGCAGCAAGAAGAATTTCTTTCACAAATGGGAAAAAGAGGCAGTTGCAAACATCCCACAGACACACAAAAATTTAAGACATACACATACATTACAAACATCTATGGAACAATCCTGACTTTTAGTTAATGGTTTATGACTTTTTAATCATGCAGCATTTACAGTTTTTTTTTTCCTTGAAATACTTTATGACTAACCCTGCCCCCCCCATTGTTCTGTGTAAAATAGTTACTCATTAATGAAAAAAATTCAACATTAAAATCCATGGGAGAGGCAGTGGAGCGGGGAGAGAATCAGCAACAATGAGAAAATGATAAGCAGAACTGGTGAAACAAAACTTAAGGAAAGGTAGAAATGTTCAATACAATGGAAAGATATTATCCCAATGTATCAACAGCTCAGACTCTTCATTTTCTTCCTTTCTTTCTGCTCCCAAAAAGAAAGAATTTAGGTGGGAAGCTTCATCATTAGAGGTTGAATCTGCAAGATACAGTAAAACAACAAACTATCATGCATCTTTCCTGAGACATATTCATCCCTCCTCCAAACAACTCAGAACACTGCTATGCACAAGACAATTCTCTGCAGGACACAATACTGGGCAGTACCATATGTCCAGGGCAGTCTGAGCACGGCCATGCATATCCAAATGCATCCAATTGAGAAAAAGCACAAACTAACAAAACAAACAAAAAAAAGCACTTCACTTTAATCTCTTCAAATATCCAGAACCAATCATTTCAATAGCAACACCCCAGCAATAATCCATCATACCACCACAATCAAAAAGTTGTCAGCCTTTGCCTTGGGTGGAATGAAGATGGGAGAAATTCCCCATTTCCTTAGGTGGACATTTCTCTCCTCTGTGCTTCTCACATCTCTTTTGGATGCCCACCTTCCTTACTGGGTATTGCTGTAAGGAATACTGAGCTCTGTCCTCAGCTGACTAATGAACATCTTCACAAACGGTCATGAGGTGATCCCTCAAATTCCATGTTTGGAGCCGGTCACTAATAGAAGTGGCCAATGAACAGGGGACTTGTTGATGCACTGAGGATAAAGCACACTGAATTATAAGAAACTGGAACCCCAAATTTCCAGCCGTCTGGTCCAGAGTACTTAGTACTCCCACTAACTCCATCTTGGGACTACTACTGAAGGCAGGTAACAATTTTCCTGGAGCCTGTGGTTCCATTGGCTGCACTCTACAATACATCAAATTTGCACAGCTTGAACATTGCTGTGAAGAAAAGTATGGAGAGCCAGACTCCCGTCTCTGGAAATTCCAGCTTTATTTTTCCCAGTGGTACCAGTCTGACTGCACAAACCTCTGAGTTGCTAAATCATCCATTCTCCTTTTCCTTCAGAACTGGAGACTTCACAAATACTGCAGGTTCAGTTGTCTGTCTCAAGTGTTCAGTCCATTAGAAGGTACCAAATCCAAGCAATCTATATTGCAATGTGGGACGGAGAAAGGGTTGCTTTCACCTTTCACCTTTCCAGTGAGCTAAGAAATTATTGCCAGGCAATGGCTCTGTTTCATTTACAAAAAGAAAACTGAAGAGGGACTTCAGGATTAATGTCACCAAGTAGTATCAACTGTAAAGTTCCAGAGCAACATATTTCCATCAGATAAACATAACTTCGCTGTAACTTCATTTTTGCTGTAGGAGGTGTCAACTTCAATGATTTTCATTGAAAGGGGAGAAAAAAATTGTCTTGACAAAGTCAGTATGGAATTATTCACTTTTAAGTCCCAGGGATTGTATTTTATCATAAATCGGAATGTGAAAATAAGATGTCAGCATTAGATCAAACCCACTTGTTTTTACTGAAAAAACACGTTTTAAATTTTTAACGTTTTTCCCCCCTCCTTGAAACACCATTTCGCAGTATGGTACAAAACTGTTCTCAAAATGTTAGCAATTCCCATAGGTTAAAAAAAAAAAAAAAAAAATTACATTGTGAGTGGCTCTATCAGTAACTTGCATCACATTCAATGCAATCCTCAAGAAGGAACGGACAGCAAGTAGTGTTATACCCAAACCCAAACACTGTTTTTGCATGGATCCCTTGAGAAAAGAAGACAGATCACCTGACAGCAAATACGTGCTCACCAAACACCATCTACATGTAACGATGCTGAACTGTAGGTTGGAGCACTGAAGAAGAGAATTCCAAGAGATGCATCCTGTTTGCAATTAAATCATCTGTAACTGCCTATGGAATCCTTAATGAGCTACATTAACCACAGGCTGGAAGGAAACCTAATACACAAGCAGACTAGGAGCAAGGAAATTAATGAACACTATGGGCACAGAGTTGCTTACACAAAGAAATGACTGACTAACCAGATTCAGATGATTTGCAGAAGGAGTTGAGGGAGAAGGAAAAAACACTAGAAATCATATAAAATCTTATGGATATTTTTGGGAAGCATGGTTTGCAGCACTATGAAAACCAAAGAATATCTACCACCAAACTCATGATGGTTGGTTCCTGGCACTCTGAAAATAACCAGCCTGTCTGTGTTTGGCAGTGTGACCATCACTTGAGATAGTTATTTATAGAAGAGTAATTCAGCCCTGGTTTCCCAGCTGAATAGATCCCAAATCCTGAGTCTGGTTACTTTATTATAACACCAATGATTTTGTGTCTTGCTTTTCCTATTTATTAAATATGTTTTGCTTCTGTTAGCTCAGACCAGAAGAGCCGAAACACAGAGCAGAGTAGTGGCCCCTTCCCAGAGAGAGCCTAATCCCAGGATGAGCTGAGGGACAGCTGATAAGTTCAACATAAAGAAACAAATAATGCATATTAGTGGACTATAGGACAGCCAGCCTTTCTTCCTTTTGTTCATATTTATTTCTCCTTCAGCTGACATCCATGTGTATCCCCACTACCTTCACCCATGCCTGACATTCAAAGTAAGATTCACACAGAGCAGACAACCAGGGACTTCTGAAAGGAGTTTGTGGAGTTGGATACAGTATTCCTGTTCCAAAGAAATGGTATCTTATAGATAACTAAGGCTCCTTGGGAACCCCAGGCACATGATCCAAATGGGTTTTCCTCATGCAGGAATCCAGGAAGCTGGAATTCATCAGGAAAAAACCACACAGATGGGCAGACAAAACTACAAAGTGCCAGAACTACAATATAGATTGTTGTGTGCTTTTTATCACATGCCTTAGACACTTTCCCGTTGTGCTGAGAACTTCTCATTTTTCGGGTAAACAAATATTTTTATTCCATCACTGTTATTCTTTTCACTGCCTGATCTCATACCCTGGGCTGAGCTGGAGTGAATTGTTGGTGTTTTTCAATCCTGTCAAGACCAAATGCACATATGCTTAGAGAACAACTAGATTATACTCTAAAAGATATGTATTGCATGTATTAAAAGCCTGACTTGACAATTTTTACCTCTTGACTTTCAGGTTTTAAAATAATTTGCAAAAACCGTGGAGAAAAGTACCTTCCTCTGATGTACTCCTGATTTAGAAGAGTGAAGTGCAAATAGATATTCTTCTCTCCAGACATCATCCTTGGCAAGACAAAAAATGGCTCAGGTGAAAATATAACTCGTCCTGTTAACCCCCTGCCAACTACTCAATCTCCTCAAGTCTCCTAACACTGAATTAAAAATACTCAGAGAGCTTGAGAGTGTTTGTTGTGGGAAAGGGTGTTTTAAAAGAGCCTGAAAATGAATAGGCTGAAAATAACGAGAACTGCAAAGGAATTCAGTAACAAGTGCAAGAGCATCTCAGGAATCCGTGTCTCCTTATGCAGGTTAACTTATCCAGTTATGCCTAAGTTACCTGCGCAGGGAGGTGTGTGCGCTGTTGACAGAATGAAGAACACTCATTCTGTTAAGACCAAAGAGTATTCTTTAAGAAGGAACAGCTGCTACAGTACTTCCCATAACGTGCAACTCAGTTCCTGGGTTACAAACTCCATCTTCATTGCCATGTCTTCCTCTTGGGTTGCCAGTCTGGAATCCCATCCAGCACAGCTGTGTGGGATTCCTTTCCATCTTTCCAGTTCAGGGAGTTGGATCCATCCATGCTGCTCTCAGGCAGCACCAAGAGTCATCACAAAGGTCCTTGCTGGCCACTGTGTGATGGGCATCGCTGAGGCCGTTGGCATCCTTCATGGTGCTTCTCCCTCCCACTAGGACAAAATGCTCCACTGGGATAAAATCTGCATCCCGGCAGGGCTCAGAAACCAACACCTACTGCAGAACATGACTCAGCCCCATCTGACCTGAACCCTGGGATCTGTTTCCCAGTGGTGAAGTGGTGGCCTCAGCCCCCACAGCCAGCCCCTCTGTCCTCCTGGGGACAGCAGCAGTCGCTCCATGGACATCCCTGAATCAGACGCAGAGCTGAAAGCAGAGCCCAGAAGTCCCTGTGGTGGAGGTGGCTGTGGGTGTGTCCCAGCCACAGCACATCTGGCTGTAATCTCTCCTTCGGCTGCATAGGGACATGCAAAGCCCATCACAGCTTTCCCCCAGAGGTTAGCAATGAGCCAGCTGGACAAAAGCACAATCAAACTTGTCCCTGAATTTTCCCGAAGTCAGCTTTTTAGGTTGTTTGCAGAACTGCGCAAGAAAATTAATGAAATACTATTTAACAGATCTATTTTTTGCCCGCTCTCAAATGCAGGGAGCAGCTGTAGGAGCTGTTGCATGCCAAGAAGGAAGCGAATGGTGCACACCCTCCCGTGGCAGCTCCTCACAACTGCAGGGATTGCAGGAAGCACCAGCCGTGCACAGCTCCTGGCTGCACTGCTGGGGTGACACACGCCAAAGTACACAGGATAGAGAAGGACACACATCAGAGCAGAGAGTGGGAATGATTACATTGATGAAAGGAATTTACACTGAAAGATGAGGAAGTGAAACGTGTGAAGAGATATTTCCTAAAATAAAACAATAACTGTGATCAACCCCCCGCTTTTCTATAGAAATCTACCCTAGGGAGCTATGTATTTTGTCACATCTACCACTTCTTGAGACAGTCACTCTAAAACACCCTGTTTTTCTCTGAAGTTTCCAGCAGGCCCATTCCACATCACACTGCCTGCACTAAGCACTGCAAGTCCTTGTGAGAGTGGTGGGTATTAGGCAGAACACAGGCGTGTTCCACTACTCCAGGGCACATGGAGAGCTCACAAATGCAGGAGGCCAAGTCTTCCCTTCTTCCCCGTCCCCTCACCCTCCCTCTGGCCCCTCTTGAAATAAAGTGCTTTCCCCCATATCTTTTTCAAAGCTAAAGCATGCAAATCACACTGATTTCAGTTCCACATTTTATTCTGCCTTGTCATTATGTCTGATTAGGCGTTCTTGAAGCTCCATGTGTTAGAATCAGGCCTTTTCATAATACTGAAGAAGTGAGTTTGAGAGGAAAAAAGGATTAAATCTGTGAATGTTCATAAATGAGAACTGACATTTTCAGGTACCCTACATTTTCAGGAGAGGTTTAATGAATACCCAAAGCGATGGCAAGTATTTGCTGAGTGCCTTGCTGACAAAAATAGGCAAAAATAAAATACCATGCTGGCTGGAACAACAATTGGAAAAAATAATCTAATTTCAGATTAATCCATGCTTCAGCATAGTTATCATTGGAGGGTTAACTTTAAACTTCTTAGTTCACTTGCATAATCTGCTATATTCTTGGATATGAAACAAGTAGTTACAACAATTCTGTGGTTTTTACCACAAAAAGATGTATTTTCTTTTAATAATATTTAAAGGTTTGATTATGAGTTCATAATTTGCTTGTACTCTAAGAAATAAGAAAGCTATGAGCCAAGTCCACTTTCTGTATTTTGTCACTGTGGGAGAAAAACTTACACCTTGCAGGGGCAAAAAGAAAAAGTGAATCAGCTTTAAACTAGGAGCTGAAAATGTACGTGATAAATTCAAGCCCCCTGCACAGCCCCATGATCTCTGGTGAGGCTCTGACTCCTCTTCCCCAGTGGTAAAGGGTTCAGAGCTCTGTTTCCAGCGCTCTCAAAGGTCAGAGAAGAAACAGGCTCTGACTTCTGGGTCAGGCACTGGCGCTTGGCACAGTGAGGCAGCAGTTTCAAGTGTTTTGGCAGGCAGGTTGTAATGCAGCTATGCTCGAGCTATTCCATGTTTGGGGACATCTGCTCCACCACAGCCATTGCTTTGTTCTCTTGTTCATATTTCCTACACAGTAGCACACACAGAGAGAAGTTCGTGTTCTCTTCCGTTGTTTTTATGAAAGTGATTCGGAGATGGAATTTGTGAAAAAAAAAAAAAAAAAAAAATCCGAAACAAATCAAAGCTGATTTTTCACAAGGGTAGCACTTCAAATAAATGTGACACTACAGCAAACACACTGTGCATTCAAAATTCATCAACACAATGGATATGATTCATGGTCTTTTTGACTTGCTCAAAAATGAGTCTGGCAGAAGAAATGCTATAACTACCACTAGGAAAGCATTGACCTTTGGTAGAGACATCCAAAGGTGCTGCTGAATCTTATGAAACTTCCAAGTTAAGGAAAAACTCAAAAGACAATAGAAAAGATGACTTTTACTTGCAAAGCTGCTGTAGAGAAAAAAACTAATCACTGAAAAAAAATAATCCCATTTTCAATCATGCACACAGAGATGATAAAATCCTTTTAGAAAGTTTCCTGCTTACTTACCTGTGTTTGGTGTAGACATTTTGGATTTGGTATTGCTTGCAGAGCTGCAGGCTCCCCTATAGGGAGGCCCAGCTCCTGCCCCCACTGAAATCAATGGCAGCTCCCTCTGATTTCAGTAGTGCAGGAACAAGCTCTAACAGAGAACTCAAATCTGCAGTGCTGAGGAAACTTTTCCAATCTTTACAACCACTTCCCAAGGTTTTCCATGTCTAGTGCTTATCACACGGTCCAGGCCTTTGTGATACATCAGACAGAAATAAAACTGAAAGGTCAGAAATACTTACTTCCACTAGGGATCAGGTCCCTATCCGGAATGAAGAGCTTATACCCATAGTGCTTTTCTAGAACATCCGGCAGAATTTCAAGTGCAAACTGCTCCTCTTCGTTATTATCACGATCTAACCCATCAGGATCCACTTTGGTGTATGAAAGATAAGCATCGTATTCTTTGTTGTCTGTAAGAAAACAAATCATGTTCAGCCTGCTGTTTGCAAGAACACTATTAGGAGCACAGGACAGTACTGGGAAATTGTATTATTCCTTGAAACCACCAAGCATTTCCCAACAAAATGGGGACTTTTCAAAGGACCATATAATCTCGCTTCCAGGCAGAAATCACATGGATCCTTTCAGTTTTCTTCTGCATGCTGAGCAGTAACTCTGCTCCATGTGGTCAGACGTGTCACAGCTGAAAAGATCATGGGCAAAATTTTCATACAAATTCTAAAGTGGAAACTTTTATTTTAAGCCTTTACATATTTGTAATCCAATTCTTTCAACTTCTATTCCTCAAGAGTTCTAGGAGTATGTTTAAGTTTTGAGCCTGGAAAGTTTTGAGCAAGGAAAACTTCCTTCCATAAGTAATGTGAGAAAAGACATGACTTAATTCAAAGGAATACTGTCTATTCATAAAACAATGCCAAATACAAACAGTTCAAAGCATTTTTCTTCAGAAAAACACCCATAATTTTAAAAATCGATATCACAATTTTAGATCACAAAGAGATCCAGGAGTTTTGAAATATATGGGGAGCATATTATAAGAGAGATAAATAACTCCCATAAAGGGCAACACTCCTCCTCGTCCTCCTCCTTGTCCTCCTCCTCCTCTCTTCCTCCTGCTCAGCACTGGGGCTTGTCTCCAGCTCTGCTTCTGAAACATGGAGCTAAGAGCTCATGAGTGTGCCAGAAACAGAAGTGGTGTCACCACAGAACTCGGGATCCATGCTGGGATCAGACTGTCTTAGTGACATTTCTCTTTGTATTCCTCTGCAGTAATGGAAAACAGTATATGGAAAAAGTCAACCTTCAGCAATTCAGGCTCCAGGGAAGAGTACAGCTGTCATTATTTACAGAAAATGAAAAATCAAATAGTTAATATTTTGGGAAGAAAACTGCATGAATGGAGGGTTTCTGAGTACCAATTATTTGTAAAGAATTGTGCAAATGAAAGATAGCTAAAGCAGTTAAAATTCCTCAATATGTTTTGATAAAAAGAAAAAAATACCTAATCATAATAAAATATATCTCTTGATGACCTTGAACTGATGGTTACTTATAATTCCTGACACAAAGCCAGACCCATGAGGGTCAGAGCTGTAGTCAAAGCATGTGAATAATTACATATTTGTAAAAGGCAATTTGCCTAGTGTCCCCATGGCTGTAGGGGAGGATGGAAGATGTCCACCTGGCTTGCTGACATTCCTCTGAAGTCAACAGGCCAGCCGGGTTTGGAGGCCTATCCAAAACCTGCCGCCTGTCCATAAGGAAGCCTGCCAAAACCTTTTAGGAGATGCCAGTGATCCCGGAGGCAGCATCCCTGCAAAGGTGTGAGAGCTGTGCGAGGGCAGCAGAGCCCTGACACCCCTGACTGCAGAGCACCGCCAGAGCTGGCAGCCCCTGAGCCTCCTGCCCCTGCGGGGGCACGGCTGCCCTGCCCAGCCACCTCAGCTCACAGTGCCTCACAGCGAGCAGGATGCTGACAGAACCAGCCCCCTCGGGCTCCTGGGAGCTCGTGCAGTGGTGTTACAGCTCCACGGCCTCAGCTCGCTCCTCACAAGCTTCATGTACCAGGACAGAGAAGAAAGAGCTGCCCACACTTGCCCACCGCTGGCTCTGGGGGCTCTGGGAGCAGCACTGTTTGGAGCCATTTCCTAAATGGATCCTGTAATCCTCAGTGCCATTTTCTATAAAAGCAATGCTTCACACAACACAGGAAGTGAGTGTGTCCAACATTGCTTATGTGGGATATTTTTAGAAATATGAATAAAGCAGATCAACATGTTGAGTTCTAAATCTTCTTTTTTAAAGAAATACACATATAAGTGGTAAATGACCCTGTGATGGCATCTATACAGCTGAGTGCTCATGAGAGCTCTCTATGCTCCCACTGCTGCCTACATGAGAAGAAACAAACATCCCCATATATGTTTTGGCTTCTGTAACATTCTGCCTCCATCTTTCATCCTGCAGGATCAGAATGAGACACAAAGCTGTGAAAGGTCTACAATTATGCACTGGAAAAATAAAAGATTGCTTTCAAAATTTATAGGCACACAAAATCCCCTATGTACTCACGGGGCTTCCTCTAAACAACCAGAAAATAATATTGTTTCATAAATTAAAAAGTGATTGAACCAAAAAAGTTACATGAGTAAAAATACAGCAGCTTCACACTGAAAACACAGGATGAACACATTGAAGCAGGCTGGAGGAAGTTACCACTTTTGTTTGGTGTGAAGCAGGGGTATTATGACAGTATAATCCCAAGATGTTTGAGGTAAAGTACTTCTCAAACCACATAATCTCACCCTTCCCTTTGTCCTAGGTACCTGTACAGATATTCTGCAGTATCGTAGAGCATGGAAAAAAATGATAATTTTAGTTTTTTCCCAGTCATACATGAGGATCAAGAAAAAGCAAGTTTCCTGATCTCTATTCCTGCTATTTATCACAGAATCACAAAGTATTCTGAGCTGGAAGGGACCCACAAGGATTATCCTTTCTCTTTCTAAAATCCCATAGATGTCATTCCATCCTTTCTCCAAAATTCCTACAGATTTGGTTGTAGTGGAATCTTTTCACACCATATCTACCCATTGTGAAACAGAAACATTTATAACTGAGATAACAGAAATGCCAATTGCAGAAAGCAACACGTCTGTGCAACTGCACATTGTTTTGGCACTATGGAAAATGTGTTCCCTGCTCTCTTTTCAAACACGTTAGAGTTTCTAGATGTACCATTCCAGAGCCTGTGTGACTGCTAAGTGTTGCAGTGGGCTATGCCAAGCACCAGTACTTCAATACTGCACTTTTTCTCTTTAGCAGATACTACTTAAATGCATATTAATAGCGTATTAATTATGAACTAAGTGTTAAGAACATAATAAAAGGATTTAAAGACTGGGATTTAGTTTACAGGACTTACTCCAGCTTCATAGGAGAAGAAATGTTCTATTTTCAGGAGAACTAAAACTTCAATTTAAAAATACAAGTTTAGCTTTAGGCACCAAACAAAATATATGCTAATGAGAGGGAAGGCAGGGGAAGAAAAATGGAAAACAGCCTAGTTTAGTCCTAAAGATACTCCCCAGGCAAGCTGCACATTCCCACCAAGCTGTTTACAGTCTCTCAATTAACTGAGGTAACCAGTTAGCCCCATAACAATCACGTGTCAATAGTCAGAGGAGATCACTGTAAGCCTGGTGGCAATTCAAAGAAAATGCTTCATGAAGAACATCTAGTGAAAGGCTGCTGAGATACACAGTGTGGATCTCAGGAGAAGGGACCCTGGGCACACGTGGGCACTGCACACATGAATGTGAAGAGTTCACAAATTACACGTGAGCCTCTGTAGCAGACCCATGAACAATTCTTCTGGCTCCCTTTTGCTCAGGGCAGAGCCCAGTGACATTTCTGTGGAAAGACTCATTGATCTCAGGGGGCTTTGGCAGAAAGTCTTAGGGCTTTACATTGTTGGGTGTTTAGTAGTTTAAACTAGGGGCAAGTATCTTTTAGGATTCATTTCAATCTCTCCACTTTGGGTCTCTGAATTATTTCCATTGCATATATTGAGTTTCCTGTGCTTACCATCAGCTGCTTCATCTCCTCCAAAGTTCTGTCTGTAGAACAGCATTAACTCTATGTTGTAGCACTTATAGATGGTCACGAGCAAAATAAGCAGAAGAAGGATGGCTCCCAGTCCTCCAGCAAGTTCTATTTTGTAGATCAAATCTAAAATTAGCAAGGAAAGGCAAAAAGGTTATGATCTTTCCAAGCTATATTTTCTCTAATCCACCATACAATTCCACATAAAATTGTGCAGCTTCCAATTATAACCACCATAACATTAAAAATGCCTAATAATTTTGTCCATTACCTATTACCTAATTTTACTCATTTACTCCCCCTACTGCCCATCTGAAATCCCGAATGCATTTGGGGCTATACATGTGAATCTCCTCCACAGGAACCATGTAGTGATTTTACACAGAGGAGTAACCAACTTTTAATGAGCTGGTGGAGTTTGAAACTTCTGCATTGGCAGAGTGGATCAAATGCTGTATGCAGCATGTGAGAACAGATTGGGCAGGATCTGGTCCCCCCTCCCCTGCCAAATTAGACAGGTTTGGTTTTATATTTGTGAAGCCTGAGGACAAGCTGATGTGAGCTGCCAAGCCAGGGCTTCAGCTGGATCACTGGAAAATGAATTAAGCTTGCAGGAAGCCCAAGGTAACACAAGAAGCCAGGAGAACACATCAGGCTGCAAAGAGCTACTTTGTTTGAGTTGTGATGGCTGCTGACAGACTTCTCACATATTTGTAGAGTTCACATTATACTTTAATGGGACCTAGTGTTAGTTAAAATTTCCTACTCAGATGCTTTTGTTAGGAAACATCACAGGAACTCCAAGAACAAATGCATCCAGACACAGTGATCCATCTTTTACAGCTGGGGAAACAGGCTTAGAAAAGAGAAACAGCATGTTCAAGGTCATTCAGCAAACCAATGACAAAGTGGGATAAAACCCCTTGGATACCAGTCCAGAGCTCCATCTGATGCAAGAGACTAACTTGAACAGCATTGCTCTTTATCCTGAAATGTCCTCTGGAAGTAATATTGCTCCTAACACCACCTGGCATATCACTTAGCCATAAAAGACAGAGGATGACAATTTGACTCTCACAGCCTGTATTAGTTCAGATAAGACGTCATGAAGATATTTGCTGCTGTGACAAACACAGCAAGAAGTTGCCAAACTAATACAGGCAGGACAAAGTTTTTGTGATCTTTACGCTTCTAAAACTTAGGCCAGAAAAAATTACTCGTATGTCATTTGTGTCACTTTCAAGATAAAAAGCAAATTAGTTGCATATCTTTGGGGGTTATTCTTGCCTCACGATGCCTTGTATTTCAATAATTAACATCAGATGTCAAGCTATTCCCAGTTTACAGTATCTCTGATGTCTGTCTGGCAAGAAGTCATGGACTAATAGATGGAAAAAGTCTATTATAATAGCTATTTAATCTCTCTGAGAACACAGGGAATTCATGGGACTTTTACTACACTGCATGATAAAGCTGCATGTGCTCTGGGGGATAAATCTAGGCAAATGGAGAACAGAGTTGGTTAAAATCACTTTTGAAGGGAATTTTTTTTTAAATGTACTGGATCTTTTTTTGCTAAGAAACTGAGATGATGGCAAAGCTGCCAGCTTGGAAGGAAAGAAAATGCTGAGCCTTGCATCCCACACAGGAGCACAGAGTTGTGTACACTTCTGGTGGGGGGAATGGCAGGGTATTAAGCAAACCCACAAAATCCATCTCAAAAGGCAAAACTGATCAGCTTTTGCATGTCCAGTATTTGTCCTTCTGCCCCATGAACTCTCCTAGAGGACAGACATAAGGAGGCAGAAAGCCAAAGCTTTTGAGCTCTCTTTGTTTCCATTCCAAAGTGGAGGCAATGAGAAAAACCCAAGATGTTCAATTGTCTTGCCTACTCTGCTTAGTCTTGGCATCTGATTAATTCCTTCCTCCTCAAGTGGTCCTCACTGAGATAAATAAGGAAGAAGCATATCCAACACTAGAAAAGAAGTTGAATTTAGTCTCTTGCTGTGAGTGAATGAAAAACAGCAAATAATAATATTGATAGTTTCTAATGTAAAATAATGTATAAGAACCTTGCCACAACATATTACACATATTACAGAGGATCATGGCCTTTAAAATAGCAAAAGTCTCATAAATATCCAATAAAAGAGAGACAAATACATTTTAGAAGTTCCTCAAAATTTAGTGATGTATCAGTATCAAACCTACCCCCCTAAAATTAGTTCCTTGCATGTCTTGATTTAAGGCAGCCTCCTTGAAAAGAACTGTGAGGAAAAGTCATCATAATATTTACTTTTATCTCAATTCACTACTTCTTGCCACTAAAAGCGCAGTCTGACTATTCTGTGGTTTCTGACAAGTTATTTGTCTTTCAGAACAGTTATATTATAGACTATGTAGACTTCAGTTGCTAAAATACTGGACGGTTTTCAAACCCTTTTGAAGGCAATCCCGAGCTATTCCCACAACTAAGGGACAACTGGGTGTATATTGCATTTCCATGTTATTTGAGCACCAAATATGCTAGGACAGCACAGAGAAAAAAAAATAAAGCAAACCAAACCCAGGATTGTTCAGAACTTATTTCTGAGCTGCTTGAAAGCAAGTAACTACGTGGTCTTGAATTAAGTCAGTAAAGAAGAATGTGACAGCAGACAGTTGTGTTCAGGTCTTAGGAGCATGTCTGATTCTGCCTTTGCCTTGGTAGCTTTGGGTTTGAAACTTGATTTGGTTCTTTTTCAGGTGAAAACCCCAAACAATAAAAATAATCCTAAATGATGGCACATGCTCTGGGGCTATTGCTGTACTGAAGCTGTGCAAACAGCACTCCTGCATTCTCCTGAAGGTTTGTGGGGACTGTACCACTAATACAGCAAAAAACTTTAATATATTTTCAAAATAAATTTTGAAACATTTGAGCAGCTAATTTTTCTTTTTTTCAAAGCAAACTATGTGCTAAAAATAACCATCTGATGTCAAACAAGAACTCTATAAAATCTCATACAACATCCACCACTTAGATTTTGGGTTTATTCCTGATTTTCATCCAAGCCAGAAAAACACAACAGAGGGCAGGTTTGGAAACAAAACAGAACTACAAGTGCCTCTTGTCAAACATGGATAATGCAGCTCTTAACAGGTAAGACTTTGGAGGGAGGAGGATTTCTCTGACTGAGAGATCTGTGCTGCAGCACATTGCAGTAGAAATCCCCTTTGACACCCACAAAGGATGCTGGTCAACAGCTTTCTTCAAGTCCTGCCCTAAATCTTGTCCCAGCTCAGTAAATGCAGTAGTGCTTCCTGACTCATGAATATCCACAGTAAAATCTAAGCTGGAGAAAGTTAGAATAAGAAGCAGTTAAATCAAGTTGCAGAAAGGAAAAGTTTGGTCAAGTATTTGTGAGAACTTAATAAATAACAAACAGGACAATGGGACAGGCAGTCAAAGGACACAGTAAAATACAGTGGTTATTTTAAATGACACTTTAATAGCTTGAAAATCAACTACTGAGAGTGCCTGAGGGGAATACAAGTTTTGTACAGCCACAGTGCAGAGAGAAATGAAATAGTAGCTGCAAAGTGATCCTTTCCACCTCCAAATTCTGTATTCAGCAGTGCTTCCATAATTCCAGCAGAGCTCTGAAATATCTGCATTTTTTGTTATAAATAAACCAAGCTTGTTATTCTACTATATGCATGCAGCAGAACATTTACCAGTGCCAGCAGAGATACACTTACTACCAGTTGTGTATTTATGAGGTTCAGTGGAAGGAAGGGTAGAACACTTTTTGCGCTATAGAGAGACTAATCCTTCATCATGATGACCAGATTCCCTTATTAAAGTTGTGACAGCTTGTCAGTTTAGATAATAGAATTGTTTCAGTTGGAAAGTACCTCCCGGATGATTGAGTCCAACCATTAACCTAGCACTGCCAAGCCCACCACTAAACCATGTCCCCATGGGCCACATCTACATGGTTTTCAAATCCTTTCAGGGATGCTGACTCCAGCATCCCCGGATCCTTTGCCACCTGGCAAGTCTCCAGCCCCTCTGCCCCAGCCTGGAGCTTGTGACCCAAGAGCAGGACCAAGCACTTGGCCTTGTGGAACCTCACACAGCAGGCCTCAGCCCATGGATCCAGCCAGTCCAGATCCCTCTGCAGAGCCTTCCTGCCCTCCTGTATGTAAGTTTGTAGTAGACAGTAGAATGATCTGCTAGACCAACATTCCTTTATTCCAACTTTGCCACAGTGAAAGCACACAAAGGACTGGAACTGCCCTTTCAGGTTACCCTCGTGAAAACAATTCTTCTTCTGTTTTGGCCAAATAATTTACATCCAAGAATGATGGCAGAGATCTGGACAATGTATCAACTCTTTAGCCAATCTCCAGTGCTGACGTTCTGTGGTTTCACATAACAGCTTTGTCCCAAGGGTGGCATCTTCTTTTCTTTCCCAACAATTACTATCTTGCAGCTTTTGTATTTCCTAATACACTGTATCTCAGAGACATCATCACCCAATCTAAATGTCAGCCTACTTATGAATAGGAGAGCTGATTGATCAAACAACAGAAGAATTGCCATGAGATACTGTTACACTCCTTTGATAATGCCTTTTTCAAACACAGAAATTCAAATTCAGTTTCCTTTCTGCTACAGGTAATTTGTCAGTAGTGGTGTTCCCCATTCAGGAACAGTATCAAGCAAGACAACCATGATGGGGTAACTCTCCATGTATTTGTAGCTCCCATTGCATGTTTTTATTCCTGATTGCAAGGCCGATTTGCTAGACACTGAAGAACAATTCATGATTTTTTTTCCCACAAATGGTAAACTTAAGTTGTACACAAGCACACTTCAGCTCCAAGCAGGCACACAGGAATACATCCTGGTTCAGAGAAGTCAGCAGGACCTCTGACTGATGTGTTGCTGCTGAGGCAGGTGAGATCACAGACAACTAAAAAGGGAGAATTACCTTTTTTGCGCAGAAGAACACTGGCATGTCTCCGTCCATTTCTGTTCTCCACGTGACATGTGTAGTTAGCCAGGTCTGCCTCTTCTACAGCATCAAAGATCAATGTCAACTCAACTTCTTTTTCTCCAAGGTGCTCTCTGAGGAGTCTGAAAGGAAGGATACAGCCTTTGCTTTAACTGAATTAATACAGATGGCAGATTCCCAAAAGCACTATGATTTCTCAGCACAAGACAATGTTCCTCGGCCTCCTTCACTCCCGGAGAAGGACTTGAAAGAGACTCATGTTTCCTGAAAGAAGCTTCACAGAGGCAATTTTCCTGACCACCAGAAGGCTTTTTCTCCTGCCATGTCTAGTGAGGAGCTGAACCAAGTGCAGGAAGAGTGGTCATGAGCACAATGGTTATGTGTGGCTTCTTTACATTGGCTCCATCAGAATTAAATGTTAAAAACAATGCTACTTTTAAAAGAAGTGACAAATATCCATTTTCCAGAAGCAGGATGTGGTACTAAGCCATCAGTGAACAAATTACAGGGCAATTTAAAGGCTGGGTATTGTGATACATTTTAATTCAGTCTGGAAAACCAACAAAAGAAGCTTTCCTACTCTCTGGAATTTTCCTCTGTTTTCTGGGGCTAGATCCTGATTTTTAAGGGGAACAGTGTCAAGAACAAAAGCTCTCTGCTCTTTTGAGAGGAAAGAGGAGACATGCAAAATCCCCACAAATGGAATAAAAGTTCTAGCAGACTTTCAGGCCAGAAGTACAGCCTTTTCATGTCATTATTCTCATGTGAACATTAAAAAGAATGCAAAGTAAATGCAAGTTTTCTGCTACTGACATTAAGCCTAAAAATACCCTATTCTCTCAAAAGGCTTATCACTTGCTCAAAAAAAGTTGCTGCTCCTTTGAACAGGGAAATGTAACATGAAGTAAAATCCACCAGGTTAATTTGATCCTGTTTGTATAATGCTGCACAAGCAGGTAAACAGAACATGTGGGCTGCCCTCACAGCCACCTGTGAACTCACCACTGTACGTGGTACTTCAGTGAGTCTGAAAAGACTTCTGTTCTCTGAAAAGACTGTGTACAGCACTGTTAGGTAAAGGTATAAATAAAAGCCAGGTTCACAAAAAAGAAATATTTTCTCCCAAGACTGAAAGGAGGAAACTGGACAGGAAGTAACGAACCAGAGTGCTGCCTGCTCTGGATGGAAACTGCTGTTGGAGACATTCACATGTGTCAGTAATGGCAAACCCAAGCTTCTCTATTATAAAGCAACGACATTCTGTGTGCACACATTTCCTTATGTACGTAATTTCACGTGACATTCATGGAATTCCAAACAAATTGAAAACAAATCAAAAGAGAAGTATGAGGGCACTGCACTAGACAATCAAAAATGTGACCCTGACTGCTATAAACACATCTCTGCAGTAACTCAGAACAGGCACCAGGGCATCCACAACAATTCAGCCTCTTTCAATGTTGCAGCATAACTTGCAAAAAAGCAAGTGGAAAAACATTAGTTTAAAAATAGGATGGGGGGGTATGTGTGTGTGTGCGCGTGTGTTGCATTCAGAAACTTGGATTGCATATTTTTTTTTATTCCCTCCAATTCACTCTCATTGACTATGTTTTTGGGGTTTTTTGTTTGTTTTTTTTTTTTTTTTTTTTTTTTTTTTTTTTTTGTTTTGTTTTGTTTTTGTTTTTGTTTTTTTTTTTAATTCTGGTCCAGAGTCCAAGCGGTGAAATAAGGGAAGAAAGGTTGAATTTGCATAATTTCTGGCCAGAAAAAACCTCCTCAGAGAGCCTGATTCGTTTGCATACTCAGCCTAAATCACCAGAGTGAGATAATTCTCATTTACCTATTATTCTGCTATATCTATATAAAGACTCAGGAAAGCCACTCTTCACTGCTGGTAAACAGTATGCCCAACAACTTTTGGTCTACAAATCATGCTGCAAGGAACAATACAGTCATTAAGAGAGAAGACATCTGGGAAACTAATCTGGAGCATTCTGCGAATGCTCAGATTTTCTTGGTTACTGTAATCAGGATATTTTACACAGAAAAATAAATGGAGACAGGTTACAGATAAGATAAAATAAACTGTTATTTTTATCTATAAACAACATGTATGTAAGATAAAATAACTGACCCTCAACCTGAATTTAAATTATACATGATCAGCTAAAGAGTAGCTTTCATAAAAAAAGAATATTTGGACTGATAATTTTTTCAACATATCTTCTAATAGCAATTTTTAGCAAGGGAACTCTAAAGAGTGGGATCTATCATGAAAATGCTGACAAACATTTAAGCATTATGCTGGGAGCAAAGTGTAGAAAGCTCTTAGTGGTGTTAAACCTTTCATTCCTGTTTTTTCATCTTTCTACTTTTTTTTCTTTTAACCATTACTCTATACTTACACTATTGCCACAGAAATGCACAGTTGGTCACCTGCATTTTTTAATACATACACAGCCTTTAATTAATTGCATTAATTAATTAATTGTTGTGGTTGGTTCAGAGAACATGGAGCACAATATTTTTTGGGTTAGAAAAGGAATACAATATCAACAAGTAAGACCTTAAAGGTGCAACAGCATTTGTGGCACACCCAGAAGATAAAGCTCTGTCCCTGTCTGAGGTGGGGCAAACTTCACCAGCAGCACTGTCAACATATGCCAGCCCCCACAAGTTGAGAAAATAATAACTCATTCTTTCTGGGTTGCTGAACAAACTGTAAGAGGAATTACAACATTTAATGCATAGCTAAATCAATGGTACTTGACAACTCACAACAAACAGGATGGAAAGAGACAAATAAAAGGTGGGTGATGTAAAAACAACACTCAGTGCCTTCTTTTTCTTCAGGCTGAAGCATTTTTATTTGATCTGAAACAAAACATTTTGTCTAGTGAATAATTTTCAGGTAAGAATATGAATTTTTAAAAGGAAGTGTCATTACAGAACAGAAATTATTTCTTTGAAAATTATGCAATAGTTTGGCTTTTTCAAATTCTTGGTCATGTTTTCCCAGTGCCTGCATGAACTGAGTTGAATCTGAATTTAAATCACTGTTACTTTGAGACCATATTTTCTTAAAATTTTCAGTCTTTGTATGACCACAGACAACAAGGCCATAAAAAAGCTTCACTTGGGTCTCTCTGCAAGACCAAGGCATTAATTGCAAACCTTTACTAACCTGCATGAGAGTTGGGACTTAGCAAAGAGGAAATTTTCCTTCTTTATAACACTGCGGATCTGGACTGTGAACTGGGTTATGAAGTCTACTCCCTTCCTTCTACTCCGTAACAACAGACGGTAGATGAAAGAACAGATCTGTGTGTACACAAACACTTCTTCAAAGCAAAGTCATTCAACTGGCAGCATGACAGTGACCTTCCCTCTCGCTTTCCTGCATTGTGTTTCTTGTTCTCTGCTCTGAATTTGTCTACTTGAGTATTATAAGCTTTTCAGGAGAGGGCTGCTGCTTCCATATTTCTCTGCAAAGTACCCAGCACATCAGCGAGGCAGCTATGGGAGTTCTGCCTCCTGCCCCCAGCACCTCCTCCTAGTAGGAAACAACATCCTCATCTTGTCTGAGCATTTCATAACCATCTGTTGACTTCTGTAGGTGATAAATCAATCAGAAGAAATAAGGCTGCCATTCAAAATGTCTCCATTCACCTCTTTTCACGCCTCTAGAATGAGTTAAACTATTTATACTTTAAAAATGGACAAGAGAGACAAAACAAGGACAAACATACTTTACAAGATGAGCATTATGACTATTCTGCAGTGTTGCCTGAAGAAGGAAAAAAAAGCAACTCATAGGTGGCTGAGAGAGTAATATTTATGTCTGAAAATTTGCTGTGGGCTGCTTCAATAATTAGGTACAACTGACAGCTCTGCAGACATGCTTAAAGACTCTGATTCCTTCTTTAATTACTCTGGTGCAGTTTGTATGACATTTTTATTACTGCTATGAAAAACCCACTTGGCAAGCAAAGTCTCTTCCTCCTTTACCCCCACACATGTCTAACACCTGGGGATCTTATTTCAAGGGAAGGCAAGGGGGCAGCTCAGACAGAGCATCATTGCCTCCAAGTCCTGCAATGCTGATGAGTTACTTTTTATTATGAGGCTTTGTAAAAAGGTCTAATAAATACTGAAAAGCCCAGAACTACACAAATATTACTCTTGGTGAACTGTGCTTACCAAAACCGATTTCCATGGATTTGGTTTGAACAGGAATGTTCAGGTTACATGCACCCTTATTTTAGTGCTTTCATGACAGCACAGTCAGTGCTACCCATGCACACTGGGGATGGGTGGTTTGTGCTCCAACATGTCATTCATTTGCAAACCTGAACTCTCATCATACTCAGAAAATCCAGCAACACAATGGATGGGCACAGCCCAAGATAAGGACAGCACCATAAATTCAGAGTGCTACTAAATTTGTGAACTAATTCAAGATAGGGGATGCAGAGTTAAAATGTACCAAAGGAACAGCCCGTGGAGTATCCTTGTTCTGGTTGTAACAATCCTGTACTACTTTTAGTTTCTCAAAATGAAATGTCCTGGTAACACCATAGAGAAGCAAACTGATTAAAAAGGCATCTAACCAGAAAGTTCACCATGGCTCATCAAATTTGAAACACACATGATGACTTTTAAATATACCAATAAATACAACTGGGTGGAAGATGTGGGCTGCCTTAGGGCATTGACAGAACAATTAGTGCTGCTTAGTTCCCCTGAAGCAGCATACCTGTAATGGAACACAAAAATGAGCTGTTACGGGCAAAAAATCATTTACAAAAAGTTACCACTGCAGTTGCCATAGCTACATCAGAAAAAAAAAGGGATGGACTGGGGCACTGCTGGTAATGATGCAGTATGTTTTGGAAAACACTGCTTTAAATGCTGGCAGTGATCACAGGAGATTAGGTATGTGATATGCAGCTTTGCTGAAGAGAAGATTCACTGAATTGTGAAGGGTCTGTAAACTGAGTCAAAGCACTTTAGTGGAATGAGAAGAGCAACTTGTCACAAATTAGTTTGGAACACGAATGTACAGTGAGATGGCACAACAAAGGACAAGTAACAGCCTTTTCAAACTCAACTTCACTAATAAATGTACATAAAGGAAAACTGTGCTGAAGCTGGAGCACTCTTTAAATACAAACCTCAAATTGTCCTCATCCAAAGGAAGAACATGACCAAAATCACTCTGTTCATATATATACGCACCAGAGAGAACACAATGTCATTAAGTGCTGATTACTTACAATGGTAGAAGTTTCCAATAATTGCATTTTGTGGTCAGAAGCACAAAAGAGGGCTGTACTATGTCAATATAAGATAAATTGATTCTGTGTGCAATTAAGTATATCTTAAGAACTCCTGGCTAAATGGCTGAACTTCACATTATTGATCAAGTAATAAAGCAAAGGGACCTCTGTCCACTTGCTCTCCAAAATCACCTTTACAAGAAACAAAAAGCTCAGACATGAGATCAAAAAAATGTGCACTGGAAAGTGAAAAGACCTTGGTTTTCTTTGTAATCCATATTCATTGTATCATAATCTATATTCATTGTATTTATAGGAGCTGGGACCACCTTGCCCATAGTAAAACCATAACTTAGTCTTTGCTCAAAGAACAATAATCAGGTAACTATTAAGGAAGAGAATAAGGTGCTGTTAGGTGCAAATTCCATGGAAGTTCATGGGGATACAAGTGTCTTTTCTTTACAACTTACATCAAGTGATAACCAGCACCTGGGAAAAAGCTAAGCCTGGAGGAACAAACGCTGCTTCTGAAGGCTCTGGTTAAGGCACACCAAGAGCTGTATCACACACACACACAACACATTCCGAAGAGAAAAAGTGTGGTGACTTTGACGGGACCATTTGTCTTCTAGATTAACAGTGGTGCTGAAATGGCTGTGATCCTGCCAAGGCAGGTCCCATGGGATGGCTGCAGTGGACAGCACCATTCCCACGCAGGGCTAAAAGCAACCCCCCGGAATACTCAGGAAATGATTCAGCTACCAACCATCAGGGGAATTTGGTAACAGATTTTCAGGCACATTCACAAGCTACTCTGTCCTTAGACTGTACTCGCTACAAAGGAGACGGAGCAACGCACACAGCCCTGGCTCCAAGTCACCCATCACTCTTTGGACAGAAAATTATTTCCACTTTCAATTAAAGACTTGTCAACCCAACAGGCTTGTGGGATATATATTATTTACTAT
>WAAE01026027.1:0-26034 GCA_013400495.1 Nicator chloris | reverse complement strand
TTTATTTTTATATGTTTTTATTTTATATGTTCCAGGTACTATTTCTGCATGTTCCCTGGGGGCAGGGGTGGGGGGAGTGGAAGCTTAGCATTCTTGTAATTTTTCATCATTTTTAACCATTTACTAATTAGTAATGCACACTGAAAGTTTAATATGGCTGTTTGAAGCTAGCAAATGTGGAATGTAAAGAACAAAATCAATCTGCTAATCTGAATAACAAGTTTGAAGAAAACCCAGTCGAAGTAATGAAAAATGTAAACAGTTTTTTTATGAGTAGATAGAAGAAAATGTATTCTTGTGATAAATGGAGTACTTCCTGAAATATGTGAAAATTTAGAAAAATGTTTTAAACATATGGTAGGAAGCTGTACTTCATTAATTAGAAGACAACTCCACCTTCTGGGCATTATTTTGAAGAAGATGAAGATATGAGCGGCCAAATAGACCCAGAGCCACATCAAAGGTACTATTTCTGAAGGAGCTTTATTTGTTTCCATTCCTCAGTATTACTGTGCATCCATGCTACTAAAACTATGGTCTCAGGCAGCCTCTCCTGCCTTCTCATAAAATACCTCTTAAGGAAAAGAAAGACTCGGCATAAAGCAAGACAGAAGATGGAGACTGATGCAGGAGATAGAATGAACTGCCCTTTAAGTGCAAGAGTTTTAATTTACAGACATAAAGTCAAAAACCATGGGCAATACTGAGGGGGCAAAGTTACCTACAACACCATTTTAGATTGGCTGGGCAGGTAAGGTGCAGAAGCCAAGCATTTTTCAGTCAGTAAGGTGACTTGATAAAGTGTGCTGATAATTGTAGGTGATAACAGGAGCAAAGAGAGTGAGACTGAAAGCAATGTTAAGGTAGTGAGCTCAGAAGCTGGAAATGATGATGAAGCAGAGAAGGGAGAAAGAAGAAAAGCTGAGACTGAGAGATCATTTACATGTTTATTTACCAAGCTAACTCATGGTTAGATATCCAATAAAAACCATTAAAGAAAGGTGGGGAGGACTTGAGAGGAGACAAGAGACCAGTAAGCAGGAAAACAGATATGAAAATCATTAGCAGGGAATTGATAAAAATATTCTATGAACATTACATTGCTTGGGGTGATGTAGAGCAGAGTAGAATGATTGCTTCCCAGAAGCAGTAAATTGAAGCAAAGAAGAAATGGCTATTGTTTTACCTCTAGGGAAATGATAACTAAACCTATCATTCAGCAATCTATAAAGATGTGAACTAAGTTATTCAGGATATTGAAAGATGATGCAAGAAGTAAATTCACAGGCATGGAGATAGAAAATTTGATGTAGAAAAGCCACACACAGAGGGAAAAAAATAAAGAAAGGGAATCAATATATGTTTTTAATCACAGCTTTTTGTAGCAAACTAAAACCAGATCTCTACTATATTTTATTGTTGAACAGCTTTTTCATAATCATACAGAATTGCATTGTGAAGAACTTTCAGATAACACTATGAGAAAATTAAAACTGCGAGAACTGTAAATTACTCTGGCTTAGAAATGCAGACATTACTAGTATGAAAGCAGCTTGTGAATCCTGAACAGGAAAGATCGATTAAAAGCCATATCCTGCAAAACAGTGGATATGGAGGAAATGTAGCTGCCTCCTGTTTTTACAGCAATCCATCAGGAATGTATGTTTCTCCATTATCATTTCCAGAAGCAGAAGACAATGTGTTCTTTACACTTCAGCTTCATTAGGGTTGAGAAATTAGGCAGATAAGAGCCTCAAAAAGCTCAAGCCTTTAGGTATGTTTACTAACCAAATTTGTCCCCTCTTTATATGCATCTGCAGTTGCTTTCTATTTTAAAACCTAGCCAACTCAGAGAAAGACTTATTGGTCTATCATTGCTTGCTAGAATACTGAGTTTATGTTTTGAGCAGTTGAGGTAGAAAGATCTGCATGCAATTAGGTCCCCCTCTGAACTTGGGCCCCCATATGAAGGCATTATAAACCATACTTTTCTTACCTTGGATGAGAATGTCCATTAGGATTCAAGGCTATTACCAGCAAAACTTATCCAGGAGGAAAGGAAGACCAACCCCCAATATTTGAATATTCATTTGACAACTGGCATGATATATAAATCAAGGCTTCAGAAGGAAGGCAGGTTTGTTTAATTCATCTCAGATACCTGTGAGATGTCTCAAATTAGCGCTTTACTAAGTTCTTGACTCTGGTAATTTAGGACACAGAATTTAGTCACGAGCTTAGCATTTTCTGGTCAGCATCAGACTAATTTTCTAGGGGATATCTACCATTCTGAGTTTTGCATCAAACATGATGCCCAAGCTATCCGTACCAATGCATCTGCATTACACACACACACACACACACACACATACACACACACACCTCTACAGCTTATCCTGAAGGTGCTCAAAATCAGTTGTGAATTTATGCAACTTTGAAACTTAGATCAAACAACAGTGAAAAGGGCTGTGAGATGTGGGGGCCCACAGCTCCTTCACTCAGGAGCTGCACTTAAGCTGAATCTGCTGTTGCTGTGCATGGCTATGTATTTTGGTTTTCTGAACCTTGACCTGCAGATTCCAAGTCAAGATTTAATGACCTTGGACCTACCTTATCACTATGGGCTTTCCTGAGAAGCACTGGTCCAGATCCTGACCCTAATTCTTTGATTTGACTTCTTAGCTTGATGTCAGGTCTGCCTCATCATTATGGACTTGTCTGCTGATGTGGAATATTAGCTAGGTCTGGCTACTATCACAGACCTTCTCGGCTCTTCTTGTTTGGATGCTGTGAGATCTCACCTTTGCCAGTGAGGCCAGTGTGTACATCCTGCTGTCTCCTCTTTTCTCTCACAGAGCAGCCTGCTCTTGCTTCCCCCTGAACCCAGCAGCTAATAAGCATATGCTGGAACACTAAATGCATTCTAGACAGGCTTGAGCAGAGTCACACAGAAAATATGAAACAGAATTGTTAGGAGCAGAGATCTCCTGTGTCTCAGTTTCATGTTGAGGCCATGATTTTAACCTACCTCACAGGAGTTCATAACTAGGTCTTTGTATTCCGGAGGCACGTCTAATTCATCTTGAATACTCTCCATGGAGGACATAAACTGGATTAAGATTTACTTAAGGGATTGTAAAAGGTTGTCCTGGGGCACTGTGAAATATAATTGTCAGGATAATGCACATGTGCTTTATTTAGATTGTTTACATCATGCATGGCAGAACAAAACCCAGTACCTCAGTGGGACATATAGATGCTATCCAATCTAAGTAGTAAGTAATACTAATTAGACCGAGTTTGATTTACTTGTTCACATTGTTGAATTCTAAATTAACTTAAATAACTCGGGAGAAATATCTCAGTGTTATTACGGTCATTTCAATAAAACAACCGCACGATGAGGAGATGCTTTAAAAAAGATCTAACTAGAAAATTTGGCGTATAAAGAATGACAGAGCTTGGTTATTATGGGCTGTTATAACGCAATCACATGAATCACTATGGCATGTGGACCTTGCGCTCAACTCTTGTTATCTAATTCTGGTCATCCCATCTCCAGCATCCCCAGCTTCTTCCCTCCCACTCCCCCTAAATGAGAGGCTTTTCTTGCTTATCAAAGTTGTGGGAGGAGGAATCAAAAAAGATCTAAGCATCTAAGAAAGAAATGGAAACAGACAGTCAACTAGTCAGCTAAGTCAGATGTTACACCATTACTGTTTTCCTTGTCAGAACTCAGGTGTCTCACATTTTCATTCATTTTGAGTGCAGTTGACAGAGAAATATAGAGATGCCTAATCAGTGTTGCTTGTGTTGCCTTCTCAGGGTTTTAAAAATTCATCTGACTCTTGCTGCACAGTGAGCTTAGGCTGCATATAGGAATATTGGATTAACCCTTGCATGTCCTGATGAGTACATAAAATGCACATTATTACTGACTTTAATGCCAAAATTAAACATAGAATATGGTCAAAATAATCAACTCAAGATATAATATAGCATTATACCTGCAGCAGAGAGGCTTCTGAGTCTTAAAAAAATTCTATTTGGATTCAGATCAAATTTTCAGATGCCCTTAGCATGCCTTCAGTTTTGCTTTTACACACAGTAGAGAATGACCACTTTAATGTGTAGAAAGTACTGTGATTAAGAAAACAACTCAGATTTTCTTGAGGCATGACAGATACAGTCATAAGGAGCCACCACTGTGCCTGGCTCCATGACACTTGCTTTCCTAACACAAGCACCTGATGGGACTCTGCTCTCTCTTCGGCACTATATCCTACCTGCAATCTATTTTCTGTTACAGTTATTTCAATACAAATAGGAGTCCCCCAAACTGGAACTATACTGCTTCAGCGAACTATCCCTTATTTTCTGGAAATACTGCCTGTAGGTAGAAGCTCTATAAAATTAAAATGTGATTCTACATTGTGCAATATTCCAGAAAACACAATTATACCTACAAGCTAAAGTGGAAAGGAGGAGTTTGCATATGTTATTACATAAAAAATCATGATGAATTTTTTTAAAAGCAGTATCACAAACATGAAATATTGAAATATTGAAATAAGAAGCAGGGGTGGAATTTTTGTTTTCTATTGATCAACAGTTTTTGCAACCCACCAATACAACAAAATGGCTACAATTAATTTCCTGTACCTGAAAGTCCTAACAAAGTGTGACTGAATATATATGCCAGAGAAGCTATAAATTTAGTGAAAATGTTTGCAGATTATTTTTTAAAATAATCTAGACATTCAGTCTTGGAGAATTTTTCTGTGTCAAGTATTCTACACCTGAGTCTAGCTCTGCTATTACTGCCATACCTTATTTGGGGTAACTTTAATTATCTCCACAGCTAGATCTAGGAGATAGCCAGGAAAAACAAAAGATTTCTTGCCTTCCAGTAGTATTTGTATTATAATCTGTATTAAAGATGGTTTTTCTACTACAAATCATACCCTGGAGAGCTGGACAATCAAAACATGCAACTTATATATAGTCCTTCTTCCCCACCATATCCCGACTATAGCATTGTTAGTCAACAAACAGTATTTTACAGGATCTTGGAAAGAAAATTGCTTTTTCTCCCCCTTTAGTTATTTTCCTGTCTTTGCTGTGTGTTCTTTTCTCAGTGCTATTGCTTTTATAGAATATTTTTTAGGTAATAAATGGGTTTTCTGTCTCTAATCCCAAAACATCTAAGTGGTGCTTTATTGGAAACTAAACTGACTGCACTCTGGTGGCAAACATTTATAATAAAATTTCCAAACTGAACAAAAAATGAACAAAGTTAGGGGTCAGTGTAAGGATGCTCAGTTATTTGATAATATTTCAAAACAGTCCCTTTTTTAGAAGCATAGATATGGTCAGCATAATCTGGACCAATCTTGACGTGAACAGTGGCTATTAATGAAATCTGTATGATTAAAAAAATCTGTGTACTACAGTTAAGTTTATTGCAAAGGGACATTTGCACTGCAATGAACCATTTACAAAAGGTGCTCAAAGTCATCATTCAGTGCATGTGCTGAGACAACATACTGGTTCCAGTGCTTGGAGAAAGAAATGAATTGGACATAGAATAATTTTTTTCCCCAAAACTTACACAGTCACATCTGCAAGAGGGGTCGGAAGGAGGATCCAGAGAACGATAGTGATCAGAGGTCAGCTTGACCTCCACGTCAGGTAGGTCAAGGTCTTGATTGAGCATATCCTTTTGAGTGCCCACATGCAGTGTGTGCTGGACAATCCGGGATCAGGCTGAACCAAAATGGGTTGAGGAGAGACAGGTTCTGCTGGACTGATCTGGTTACTTTCTATGACAAGGTGACCTGCTTAGTGGATGAGGGAAAGCCTGTGGATGCTGTCTATCTAGACCTTAGTAAAGCCTTTGGCACTGTCAACCCCCGGCACTCTCCTGGAGAAGCTGGCAGCCCATGGCTGGGACAGGGGCACTCTTCACTGGGTTAAAAACTGTCTGGGTGGCCAGGCCCAGAGAGTGGTGGTGAATGATGTCACATCCAGCCAGCAGCCAGTCACTAGTGGAGCTCCCCAGGGCTCAGCACCAGGGCCAGTCCTGTTTAATGTCTTTATCCATGATCTGGGTGAGGCAATCGAGTGCACCTTCAGCCAGTTTGCAAATGATACCAAGTTGGGTGTGACTGTCGGAAACTGGAGAGTAGGAAGGCTCTGCAGAAGGATCTGGACAATCAGGACTGATGGGCAGATTAAAATGGTATGAGGTTCAATAAGACAAAGTGCAAAGTCCTGTACTTGGGTCACAACAATCCATGCAGTGCTACAGGCAGGGGGCAGAGCGGCTGAAAAGCTGACCAGTGGAAAATGACCTTGGGGTGCTGGACAACAGTGGATGAACATGAGCCAAACTGTGCCCAGGTGGCCAAGAAGGTCATTGGTATCCTGGCCTGTAGGAGTAATAGTGGGGCCAGCAGGATCAGGGACGTGACTGTCCTTCTGTACTTGGCACTGGTGGGGTTGCACCTTGAGTGCTGTGTTCAGTTCTGCGCCCCTCACTGCAGGAAGAACATTGAGATGCTGCAGTGAGCCCAGAGAAGGGCAATGGAGCTGGCAAAGGGTCTGGAGGACACTGCTTATGAGGAGAGGCTGAGGGAGCTGGGAGTGTTTAGCCTGGAGAAAAGGAGACTTGGGGGGGATCTTATCACTCTTTACAGCTGCCTGAAAGGATGCTGTAGCCAGGTGGGGTTTTTTTTAATCTCTTAAGTAACAAGTGAAAAGACAAGAGGAGATGGCCTCAAGTTACACCAGGAGAGGCTTAGGTTAGATATTAGGAAAAACAATTGAATTAAAGGGTTCTGAAGCACTGGAACATTCTGCCTGGGGAAGTGGTGGAGTCCTCATCCCTGGAGTTATTGAAAGATGTATAGATGTGGCACTTAGAGACATAGCTTAGTGGTGAACATGGTGATGTTATGTTAATGGTTGGACTCAATGATCTTACAATGATCAACATTTCTATGGTTCTGTACACACTAAAAATAGACCTGATGAGAATTTAGTAGAAATGACAGAAGAAGTAAAATCAATAAAGGGAAACAGCTTATTTAAGCACATTAATAGGAATAAACAAGCTTTATTATTCAACAGAGGTATAAAATATTGGGAATTATACACAAGATAGGATAAGAGGGGAATGGAAGCCTTTATATAAAATCTGCAAGTATGTTTTAAAGAGCAAATCCTTGGGCTTTTTAATGATGATGCACTACATTTAGGTTATGTCTATGTGTCTTAGGTTTGAAATTCAAAACCAGGCAGAAACACCAATTCATGAAGTGGTTTCACATTCACAGATTTTGGTTGCCCGGCCAATGCACCAACTGTAGTAGTTTGAATGTTTGCTCATCTGTGAGATAATGATTAGAAGGGAATAAAAGCAAAGCAGGCCTAAACTTAAGAGTTACAAAAATAGTTTATTCACACACACACACCAAAGAATGAAGAAAGAAAAAAAAATTGAAATTTCAAAACACTTCTCTTCCTCCCCACAATCTATTCACTTTCCCACAAACAAAATCCGTGCATCACTCTGAGAGAGGAGCCTCCCTTGATTAAACCCACTTCTCTCATGATTTCAATGTCACAAATCTGCAGCTGCCCGAATCTGCAGACTGTGCAACCCCACCCATAGCAGCCTTTCCCTGGCTACGTATGGGCCTCTCAGCTGGTTTGGGGTACCATATGGAATTTTTATATTATGCCTTTCACTTTTAGCTCTTTCTGCAACAGATCAATTCAACATGGGCTCAAATGATTAATCTGAGAACAAAGAAACCTCACTTGAATAATAACTTCGTTTTTCTTACATTCCTGGGAAAATCCTAGCCACCAACTACAGAATCATTTTCTCCTTTAGTCCAAACTTCAATATATTATAGAATGGATCTGAATGAAAAGAAATTCTACCCATTTATATACTTCCACTAAATGAAACTATTTCAACATGAAAGATTAAGACAACAATATAAATAAGAAGTCCTTCTGTACCACCGAGATGTTCAAATGCTGAGAAGAAACAAAATAGTATTTTGGTAATTTAACAATTTCTAGCTTGTCAGCCTAGACAAGCCTGTGATAATTGTCTAACACAGCTGAGAGGTAACATAAGTTTAAGATTTTTTAGTGGAAGGTCTAGCTATATTTCCATGAAGCACTAAATAAAAGAAAAAAAAATTAAAAAAGGGTGGAAGTTAAACAATCTCATTTCATGATCAGGTATAGCTAGGAAAGACTTTAAACATTTCTAAAACTACTGACAGTAAAGATTAATGCTGAGTTACAGGTAAAAATTTGGATACAGCAGCTAATGGTATCAATAAAATTATATGTATAGTGAAAAAAGCCATTGAAAATTAGCATGTAGCTCTCTAGACAGAGACTCTGTTAAACCATGTATTAAAAAGCTCATGAGTAAATATGCTTTAGAGAATGTAAAGAATAACAAAATTATGAATAGAAGGAAATATTCTAACAAATACCTACAAGAAACAAGAATTACCAAATTCCTACCCATTTGCTTGCCTTTTTTCCCATCTTTGAAACAAAATTCTTAAATGCAATCTTTAAATACACATAGTCAGCAAACTACATCTAATATTTTGTAAAATAAAATTGAAAATAGTATATACATAAACACTTCAAAATCCTCTGAGCTTTCCTGTTGAATACCATTTCTAAGGAGAAGAAGTAGTCTCATATTTGAATGTCTTGCCCTACTGATGTGCAGTCTCTATGACTTAGCTTTACGAGAGTTTTGGGTATGTATAATTTTAACTTCTGAAAATTATTTCTAAGTACAGCCACAAACGTAAAATAGATGATGCGGTATAAAATCACCAGCCATGTCTTCCAGTAGTGGAACTATTCATCCAAGAAACAGGTATAACTTCAATTTGGCAAAGTTAAATGACATTCATTTTGCAGAAATTAACTATTCTTTGTGCATTGTTGACTGTGAATGGAGACCATTATTTTTCATTGCCTAGATAGTGATGCAATTTTCAAAGGTAAATGAGCATTAAAAACATTCATTCCATGCTTCTGCAATGAACAATCTAAGATACCTAACGGCAAAACGAGACATTCCCTTTAATCTTTCTGAACATATTCTATTCCCTTGAGATTAAAATGAGAAAGGAGGGGATAAGCTTGCTGTATTTTTGATAAATGTTTCACAAACAGGAGAAGTCTTGTGTGGGCAGATGCAGTAGCCTGCCTGCCTGTCAATCCCTGAAGATCCAATCATCCTGATGACTGTCCCACAGTTTCTTCCCCTTGGGCAGGCCAGTCTCTTTTCATTCCTCTGCTTTATTGGAGATGAGATTTTGGTGCCAATATAGGGAAGAAATAAGTTTCACCAAGGGACACAATTCATACACACATGGATGGGTTTCCAAATATTTGTCTTTGACATCAGCTCACATTCTAGTTATGCTCCTCTACAACAGGACCCCAGACAGGATTTTCTGGAGAAGTGACTGTACCAATATACTATTTTCCCATAGGTGCTCTTGAAATCTATCTCATTTCAAAATACTTGACTACTGAGTAACAGAAGACAGCATGAGGCCATAAGATTTTACTAGCAATGTGTTACAAAAAAAAAGCATATAGCTAACCCTGCTATTAATTAAAGTAACTGGTGACCTAAGTGGAACATTTTGTATGTTAGAAAAAAAATCCACAAAGTAATAGTTATTAAATAACAGCATAAACATTGAACCACAGACTATATGAAAAAATCATTCAAGCAATGAGATAAAATATCTTTTCTAGAAGACCATTTCCAATCTATATTAATAGAAGATTTACACAAAAATGCTGCCTAGGGCTGATTAATCATGTCTCCATGATTGTAGAGAGTGTTTGTTTACACAAAAAAGAAAAACAATCACAACAATATCAAGCTATTTGGCACCACTGCAGGTGATTTAAGTATTTATGCATGCATCTAGTGCCATTCAAGCACTGCAGGCCACAGAGCTGTACTACGTATTTTGAGTGAGGAAAAGCTCTTTCTCTGTCTCCTTCCCACTGTAGTGGAGACTTAGAGCATGGAAAAAACCCAAAACATAAAAGGTAGATTCCTCTGTAGCAGAACAAACCTCTGATTATTATCACAAATCTTATCAAAGATTCTTTATCTCTGCCCTCAGAAAGAGCAACAAATGGGGTCCTAAAACTCATATCTGAAGTCAAGGGAAAGAAAAACTTACACTGCAAAATGGGTGAACTTACAGATTCAGAAATCACAAGGCACAAAATACACATTAGAACTTTCAGGCCCTGTTCGTGATTTTAGCCCACCCAGTACAGGGATGCATTGGGATGGTTTGAACTGATCTTACTGACACTCAGCTCTGTTGGCATTATACAATCTGACCTCAACAGAATGGTAGAGATATATGCAGTATCTTAGATCTATATACTGACATCCAACTCTCCATATTAAAAAAAGAAATAAAAAACTACACTTACAGAAACACAATTACTCAGAATTATATCTGCATATGTTTACACGGCTTTGAAGCTTGACCTCAATATCTGACAGTCTCACTGACAAAATAATTATTACCATAAAAATATTTTTCTCTGATATTATTAGTCCACTAACATCCTCATGAAATTGACTTGAAAAATTAAATATTTCTACCAAATTGGTTACCTCAATTATTATGCAACATTCAGGCTGTTCAGTTTGAAAAAAGCAGACCTTTACCACTATTTGGAATTAAAATCTACAGTCATCACCAAGGAAATAATACTTCTTTCAATACAGTGGCTTGATTTGTCTAATATTATGGATGGGAGTTTTTCCCCTCCTTTTTTTGTTTTATTGTTTGGTTGGTTGGTTTGTCAGCTTCTTTAGATTTTTTTGTTGTTGCTGTTTCTATTGGAGGGGTTTAATTTTTTATTTTTTTCTGGGGGGGCAGGGGGTGGTTGTAGTTTTATTGTTTATTTGTTTGGGTTTTTTTAGTTTTTCTTGTTTTTTCTTTCCTTGCTCTCAAAAGGCCAGAAAATGAACAAGAACTCTGGCAGTATGCCATATCATTACCTTGGTATAAATCATGTTCACTTCATATTCACAGCGGAGCTTTGGGTAATAGACCTGTTTCTGACACAGAGCAAGTATTAGGCACAGCTAATAGCTGGCTTTATTCCTATTTTAACTGACTTATAATTTTGGGGGGTTTACTTGAATTCTATTTAATTTTCCTTCTTTCATTTTCAGTAGCGAGTGAGTAACAAAATGCTATAGAAATCATTAAAACTGGGGCTGAACTTTGCCATTTGCAGGACTTAGCCACATCATCTCTAGCTGATGTACTACCAGATAGATGATGACTACACACTCTTCTGGTAACTCTTTCAGAGCCAAAAATCCCAGCATGAGTCATCAATCTGTGTAGAATTGCATCCTGCTATTGGACTGTTGTACTCCTGTTTAAGGAAGGACTGTATTGTTTGAAATATCTTGACACTACACTTCATTGAACATGATTGTTGCCACTTGGCACTACCTTACTATGAAACAAACTCTCTTGGGTGTGCATTGACTTCATTACTACATTAATGTCCAATTACCACCACAGATGTTTGATTTCTATCCCCTTAAGCCTCATTCTACCTGGAAATTGTTGGAAGTCACCTAAAGGTCCACCTGTCTGAGGCAAAGGAGAGAATGAGGTCAGGTATTTAATTTCTCAGGTTAATAGTTAAATGCACCAGTTAAAAAATGGCCTGTCATACAAATTGATTCCTTTAGAAAACAACAGCTTTTAATTGCCCATTTGAAGAAACAGAATAATTCAGAAAGGAATTTACAGAGGTAGAAACTTAGAAATGATACAAAAATATAAGATACATAAATACTGTTAAAAGGAATTTCCACAAATGGGCTGTAGATACTACTTTCTGTTTCAGTTAGAGGCATTTTTTTAATGAGACAAGAGTCTGTATGTCAGCATTTTTTATAGCTTCCATTTGTTTAGAATATTTTACTCCACTTAATACAAGGTAGAGAAGGGAAACACTTTCAATTTTTTTAGTTTCCTATTGCACCCATTTAAAAATACTGAGTCCTAATACCAATACATGGTTAATTTATTTAGCTTGATCTTTAAGGTTACTTAATAAACTGTATACGCAAAACTAACTATGGAATTATGAGTATTACTAAGAGTATAGCTAGGGAATCAAGTTAGGTTTTTATCCACATTTGTGAAGACTGATGAAGATTCATATAGACATTCCCTTGATATTTGGAATTTTCAATCTTAAATAACAGTTGTATTTTCTCAGGATCATTGAGTATGCAGGTTTAGAAAATAGAGAAAAAATCTACTCTTTTATGCACTGTTCACAGCAAGTTTTCAGGGAATGCGAATCAATTAATAAGCTTATTTTACACTGAGAAAGAAATACGAGCTCCCGAGCGTTTACTTCAGGCATTAAGTAAGACGCTGCAATGAGCTAGACCTTCAAAGCGTGCATGAAGTCTTTCCCCTTTAATCAGTGGAGAAAGCTTGAGTCTTCTGAAAGCCAACATATTGATCTGATCAAGCAATTGCTGAGACTGCTGCAAAGGAAATTATATGAATATATAGAGAGCAGAAGTATCTAAGAGTATAAAAAAAATTGCAATTGACCTTTCTCTGTTGTTTCCCTATTCTTCTATTCTTTTATCTATTCTTTCTCTTCTGGAAGCATTTAGCTATGGATTATTACATATGGTTTGAGCAAGTAAAGAATACAGAAACAGGAGAGTGATACTGGCAGTGTGTAAATCCTAGGACTTGAAGGATTTTTTGAGAACTGAAAAAAAAAAAGTGATAGGTGTTCCCTTTCACATAAGTAGGTCATCTGCTCAACCAACAGCATAGAGGTTTGGGGCAGGAAAAACTGATGGGCTACATCTGAGTGTGAATAAAGAGGATGAGAACCAGGAGCCAAAGTCATGAATGAAAAGAATATGCAGCAGAAGACAGAACTTAGAACTTCTCTGACCACCATCCAAGAACAAGAGTGAGACCAATTGTGCACCAAAGGACAAGAGAAAAGCATTAATTCTGGCCCATGAGGACTGTTTTCTCACTTGGCCTATTCCCTGAATGATTCCTTGACAATATTTGGGTAGGTGCCACAAATTAAACAGTGTGGACAGGTGTAGGACCATTCTCAAGCCTGCGTTTTGTCCTTTTTGATTCATGTTTATAAACACAGTCATAAAAGCCAGACCCTAGCCTGAAATGGGAAGATGATTGGCACTGGCTCTTCCGGGCTGTTTTGAGATGAAACGGAAACAGGTAAAAGTCTATGTAGAAAAATTATGTAATAAAATATAAGAATTTTTTTTAACCTAATTATTGATTACTTTGGTGTGTAGTATATTTGTTATTCAAAAGAGAATAGAAATATTACATGATTTAAAGAGGATTTGTGTTTTTGTATCTATTAGGAATGTATTTCACTGCAAAACCATGCAAGTTTCTCTTTTTTTTCCCTTGCAAGAACTTGTTCCTGACAAAAACCACCCGTACGTATATTAATCATAGAGGTATCTACATATGAAGTATGACACACTACAAGGAGTGATTCCTGTTTACCTTCCTAAAGTAGCAAGTGCAATTCACAGAGTTGCTTAAAGGTGAAATTTTCCTTTGTAAAAACATGTGGTACTCTGGAATAACTTGACGGACGCAGGAGAGAAATCTGAATGGCTTTTTGGGCCTACTCTACAGGATCTGAATTTTTATTTTTCTGGTAGGTACTTTTCTTTCTATTAAGAGAAAATGTTGAAATATTAGCAGCTGAATTTTTATTAACTAGAAATACCTGCTTTAAAATCCACACTCTGCTTTAGCACTACAGAGACTCGGAATATGAAGTAATTTAATTACAAATGAATTCCAAGTATTTGTGTATAAATTTATGGAAATACTTGTTTTATGGCTGAAAATTTTAGACCTTTTCTTTATCCCTTTGAACAAGTTAATATCAAGGCTGTGCTTTTTTTTTCCTGTTTTCTTTAAGATATTTGAAATAAGACCTTTTCAAAGTTTTAAATAAATTCCATCTCTTAGTATACTTTAGGTGAGTATGACATTTGTGATATATGAGTCAAAGGATCTTGAGTGCTGCTCTGAAGGCACACATCACTAATTCTAATACAAAAAAGATAAGCAGACTAAGGCAAACACCATTCAGATAAGTAAACAAATCATATAATGTGAAGAAATATCTAGGAAGTATAAACAGGATTTACAATTTACAAGATGTGAGTCTTACCTTGGGATAAGTTGCATGAACCCACAATAATAAGCAGGAATCCATCTTGCTTATTTTCTAGCATTCTCAGAGCTCAGCATGTGTACCATTGCTCATGTCTTACAGCTAGAGCAGGTACACTTTCTGAAAGCTCCCTTGGCCACAAACATTTCTAAGTGTCTCTAGCTAGGACTGGAAAATTTTAAGATACACTACATATGCCTGCATGTTATTTAGTGTTTTTCTAAGGTTTCATGGACATGAACATGGAATGGGAGATGGAAAGTGTAACAATAAAGTATACAAAGAAAGAAGACAATGGACACTTTCAAAGCATTTTCTGCCATATGGCATCATAGACTGTCTGTGAAGGCAGAAATCAGACTCTATTTCTTGCCAATGTTTATAAAACTTACGTAAGCATCTCAGTCTCAAGTTTTAAATGACATGTTAATCACTATACTAAATCAGATTACTCATCAGAGTACCAGTGTCACAGCATCCATTTTCAAGTTGAGAGATAACGGGTTGTTAGTTAAAAGTGGATTTATGCATGGAAATATGGTGTACACCTCTTCATTTTTTCATATAATATTACAGTTAGCTGCATTTACCATGTAGACATACATCTACTTGTTTCTATTTTGTTCCTTGTAGCACCTGGGGCTCATGCTTATTCAGAATTAAATGTGCTACAAGAGAGTTAGGAGTCTTCATTTTTTCCTGTGAACAGGATTAAATAGAGATTTCGGCCTAGTTTTGCTTTGTATTCACTTTTCAGTTGTGTACCTGCAGTCTCTTTTAACAATCTTTTCTAAAATATCTGTTTAAATAATTCCAACTCTCAGTCTGATTTTTGATTATTATTCTTTTTTTTTTATTATTTTGTTGTGGTTTTTTGATCATTGAGCTCTGAACCTCTCTGTGTTCACAAGTTTTATTGACTCACAAAAAACCACCCCTCTTTGCTTTAGATTACATGAATCATAAAAACATCAGCTAGTCACTAGGCTGCCTTTACAGCCAGTGGCAGAAATTCCACAAGGAAACCCATCCCCTTATTTTAGATGCCCGAGATGATATGAGTTGCTCTCCTGAGCAGAACTCTCCCTTGACTTTAAAGGAAGCTTAGGGTGACTTTGGCAAATTTTGTGATGCTTAGAGTAAGTAAAATGAATCCAAGCCACATAATCTCAATTGAAGAGTGTTGCAAGTGATAGCTACTGAAAATTTTGAAAAAAAATCTCTATTTTCTTTAGACTGCTAGTTTTGCACATTCGTGCTGTTATTTCTCTGAATGGCTTGATCTACTCCCTCTTAAATGCTCTGTCAAAACTGAATTTAATCTGCCAGTGTATATCCTCTCCTTTTCATTTTGCTGTACCTCCTGGAAATCTTCAATCTTTACTGCCTTTGATTAGTCTAAGTAACTTTGTGATATCTGCACATTTTATAAAATTACTGATCATGGGAACATCAGTATTCATAAAATGAACATTAACAGAAAGTGACTTTTCACATGATGAGAAGTCTCATTTGTTTTTTCCTTTCAGTTCTAAATAGCAACCATGACAACATATTGCTCTTCAAGATTATTTGGTTTGTCATTAATATCGTCTTAGAGCTGTAAGCTGATTTGTGACAACAGAATGTCCTTTAACCAATTTTTTTTGGCTGCTGCTCTTAAGGAAATCTATTTAACAACACCAGGAAAATTTTCCATTACAAAAGAATCCAAATCTGCCATAGAAATATGTATCCACTATTACTGCCCCCAATTTCCAGTTCCACATTCCACCTCTATCTTTTAAGACAGCTATGCTTGTGGCACTCCAATCTTCCAGTTAGACATTTTCTTTTAAAATTAAAGGTTGAATATTTCTTAATAGTAGTTCACCCACCTTTTATTACATATCTTCAAAACTCTTAATGGTTCACTGTGATTAGAACTCAAATCAGCCAAAGCACTGAGATGATCTGCTCAGGTCTTTAGTGCTCAAAGAAAAATTCAAAAGGCTACTAAAAGCCAAGGTTAATTCTTTATTCTAAAATCAGGAACTCATCTTTTAAAACAGACAAAATCGAGAGCTACTGGTTAACACAGAATGGTAACACGGCTTAAAATCTTTTGTCCCACTGTATGTTGTATCCTTGCAGGTGGGTCTGTGCTTTCAGTGAATTCAGGAACTCTGAGGGAAAGCAAAAGCTTCTGTTTGTTCACACTATAATTTTCATGTGCCTGCTCAGCTGGTCTGGAGGAGGAGGAGGTGGAAGAAGAAGAAGAAGAGCAGGATGAGGAAGAAGGCTTCTACCTCCTATCAGAGGCTTTTATTTCACCTAATTATTTCTTAAAGGAATATAATACCGAGAGCAAAGATAAAATGAATACAATCTGTCCTGACCATGCATGAACAAAGAAAATTGTTGCTTTTATATTTTTTTTTGTAGTATATTTGCTATCCTTGAGAGGAAAGCTAAAAGGAGATGGGCCTTGCTTTAATGGAAATGTATGTGAATTGACTGAATTTCCTCAATAACGCAATAAAGTACATATATTGGATTATCTGGATTTAAAACTAGTCTTTGATGTTTTGTTCCAAAGAAATGAAAAATTTGCGTTCAAAGCCACCACAATAAGAAGTTTAACAAGGTCATGGCAACTCTCTTTTTGGTCTTAGCTATTTTCAAATGTATCATAAGGTGGCTTATGATAGCCTATCGTATAGTTAATGTACCTTTCATAACTTCCCATTTGTGATGAATTGAGAATGTGCAATTGAAAGTCATTGCAGCATGGCTGTTGTGTAGTAACTTTTTAAGCCACAACTACTTGTTTCTGTGTCTTGAAAGAAAGAGAAAATAAAATCTCCTCTGTGGAAGATCACAGGAGATAAGCATATCTGTGAAACAAAAATTAGGGTCTCAAATTTTATTTCAACTGCTATTCAATTGGAAATGTCATTCAATTAGCATTTAACTTGTAAACTGAAATTAGTAGAAGGAAACCAAGAACTAACTGCATTACTGTGAAATTTGCAACAAAATCAGATTTTTTTCTCTGACGAGAAGTGGTTCATATATAGTTCATATTTAGTTCATATTTACAAAAATTTTTATGAACTTTAAAGTAATTTGAAAATGAAAACACCACAAGAAGCATTTAAAGTATGTGAAGACGTTGAGAGAATATTTTATTGTAAATAACTATTGATTAAATAGGACCCCTGTCAGCCTCACATCTGTGCCTGGAAACCTCATGGAAACTATTTCAAGGCAAATGGAGGACAGCGAGGTGATGAAAAACAGCAACACAGTCTCACCTTGGCCAAGTCCTGCCTAACCAACTTAGTGGTCTTCTGGGATGGAGTGACTGCATCAGTGAACAAGGAGAGAGCTACAGATGCCCTCTGGACTTCTGTAAAGCCTTCGACATGGTCCGAACAACACCCTTCTGTGATGATGTGTTTTTATGTTAAATGGTTTATTCTGTTGTCCTCTATGCTAATAATTTAGTCCTAAATTGTAGCCCGCACCCCCCTTTCCCTGTACTGTGGGTACTGCCTGGATTGTATTCCCTTACGTAGCTACCAATCCTTCCCTAACCCCGCCTCTTCTTCCAGACTGTTCCCAATCTTCACTACCTTATTAGTTGTTTATATTGTCCCCCCTCCCTCTTTGTTTCCTTTTTGGTCTCAGTATTGTAATCCCCTCCTGACACCCCTCTCGTCAGTGTATCCCTGCCCTGAGCTCCCACCCCTAAGTGGTCCCTTAAAACCCCCTGTCCTGCCCAGAGTGGGTCAGAGATTTTTAAGGATTTTCTTTTAGAGATTCTTGGTCCTAGCCTCTGCTCTGCCTTCGAGTTAGGTTGCATTTTATGTTTGCTTTTACAGTACACAAATCTCAGAGCTGCAAGCTAAGCCCATCTCGCATGCTTTACACTGATCTGACGGCGATTGTCTGGGGCACAGGGCCCTGGGGGAACGTGTTGAGTCCCCTGTAAAGTGCAGTAATATCGAAGCGTGCCATGACACCCTTCTCTCTAAATTGGAGAGACAAAGATTTGATGGGGGGGGTCTGATGGAATAGAATTTGGTTGTTCACATTCACAGGGTAGCGGTTCATGGCTCAGTATCCTGATGGACACTGATGACAAGTGGTGTCCCTCAGGAGCTTGTGCTGGGACAAGTACTGTTTAACGTCTTCATCAATGACAAAGGCAACAAATGCACCCCCAGCAAGTCTGTAGAAGGCACTGGGCTGAGTGGTGTGGTTGACACACCTGAACGACGGGATGCCATCCAGAGGGACCTGGAAAAGCTCAAGAATGGGAACCTCAAGAGGTTCAACTAGTCCAAATGCAAAGTGCTGCACCTGGGTTGCTGCTACTCAACCCCTGGCATCAACACAGGCTGAGGGGATGACTGATTGAGAGCAGCCCTGAGGAGAAGGCCTTGGGGATACTGGGTGATTAAAACTAGCCCTGAGCTGGCAATGTGCGCTTGCAGCCCAGAAAGCCAATTGTATCCTGGGCTACATCAAAAGCAGCAGCGAAAGCAGGGCCCCTCGACTCTGGTGAGACTCCACCTGCACTGCTGCATCCAGCTCTGGGGTCCCCAGCACAGGAAGGACATGAATCTGTTTGAGTGGGTCCAGATGAGGCTCAGAAAAATGATCAGGGGGCTGGAGTACTTTTGCTATGAAGACAGGCTGAGAGAGTTGGGGTTCTTCAGCCTGGAGAAGAGAGGGCTTCAGGTAAACCTTACTGCAGCCTTGCACTATCTAAAGGGGGCCTATAAGAAAGATGAAGAAGGGGCAGTTGCAATAGGCCGAGGGGTGATGATTTTAACCTAAACAGCATAAATTTAGACTAGATATAAGGAAAAGGTTTTTTACAATAAGGGTGGGTAAACACTGAAACAGGTTTCCCAGAGAGGTAGTGAAAGACACTCCATCCCTGGAAACATTCAGGGTCAGACGGGCTCTGAGTAACCAGAGTGAGTTGAAAATGTATCTTCTAACCCAAACTGTTCTATGATTTTATTCTATGAACTACTGGATTTTTCTGTTTAAAGATGAATATAGCTAAAAATTTGGTCTCATTTATGCAGAAATGCTTCTTGCATTTAATGTGCTTGTCGACTTAAAAGAATATTGTTATAGACAAGACTTCACACATTTATAAACTCTTAATGGTATAGAATAATCATTGCTGACCAGTCAAAACCTGCATAGTGTATTCTTTTCAGCTGAGATCAATATAAATATTCCCCAAAACCCAAGTACGTAGGCAGTCAGACAGTTATGCCAATGCCTTGAGGACAACTACATTAAAACTGAATTATTCCAGATACATTCCTTTCTTGTTAGTGAAAATAAGAAATTACTCCTTGCTGATAACAGCCTTCTGTCCCTATCTCAGCATGTCACCTGAGCTCAAGTATTTTGATCAATGATTTGCACCGCAGTGACCCTGTCCTTTTATGATGCCTGACCAAGCACTGGGAGGATAAACTCAAGCCAATATATCAAGGCACAGAGCTAGGTAGTCAGATTAAACCTATAAATTCATTTTTAGTTTTCATAATTCATTTCTCAGTTCCTTTCTACTCCTTTGATGGTTTTATAGTTAAGAACAGACCTCCTGAGTACCTAAAAATATCTTATATGTGGGAAGAGGAAGATAATCAAAAGAAAGACTGTAAAGATTCTGCGGTTATCTAAACCAGCCAGAGCACAGCACAGTTTCTGATTCAACTGGAATGTTGTTGCTGCTTCCCATGTGAAGCCATGAATATCTAGAGACTCAGATTACTTGAAGACATCTTCTTAATTTGAATGCATTTTCCTGTTTGACTTTGTTTTCAGTTTTCAGAGGACAAATATACTAGAATGTACTACAATGTGCCAAGCAGCATGGACTGTGCTCTTTAAATAAGCTAATTTTTTTATTTTGTCAGAAAAATGTCATGGAACAAACATTTCAGAAAAGGTACTTTCCTTTATAAATTTGTCCAGAGTCTAGTACAATGAAGGACTGACAATTATTTTTGTGGTATTACAGTGCAAACAGTAGTACCACAAAAATAATAAATCACTGGCTAAATCCTACTGCAATGCTTTACACATTTTAAGACTGCCAGAGTTCTTTTTGGGGAATTCTTTGACATGTCTCCAGTACAAGGTTGTGCCTTATAAGGACTTGTGTTTACAATCCTGTCACTTGTAATATGAACTGGAGAACAATAATAAATATTTATTATTGTAGAGCAGCAAGGTAAATATTCAGTAGGGATAAACCAACATTTTCCCTGCTTTACTCCACGAACTAAATTCAAAATGACCCTTTTTCCTTACTCATTCAAATGACTTGTTGAAGAACTGACTGACATATATGTGCAGTAAGATGTTAACTTAAAATGTGAAAAAAATGTATTGACACCAGAAGTTTTGCTATCAAACACATATTTTGGATTTATTCCTTACATGCAACTTCCTAATACTTTCCTGGCACTATAAAAATGCAGCTATAGCAAGTTAGTTGAATAGCAAAGGTACTAAACAAAGACAAAATGTTTAGAGAATAGCCTTTAAAACTAATTTTTTTGTTCAATTTTTTGAAAAAAGGTTTCATATTGCTGCTCATTTATGACTACTACTAAATAAAATTGAATTGCCAGGCATTTTTATATATGATGCTTGTTATTATATGACTATTACCAGGCAACTCTACAGGAGCAAAAACAAAGTTTGAAAAATAAATCTGAATAAAATTTTGAAACTGTTACATATAGAAAAACTAATGTAAGAATACTAGGCTTTAATTATTTCGGCAACTGATGTATGTTTTTTAAATTATCGTTTATCTATGGTGATTATTATCACACCATAACATGTGCAAGGACTGTTCCTTGGGAGAATGGAATATTAAAAGACAGTGTCAACAAAAATAAACACTTCCCAAACTATTAAGTATATGAATATTTTCTTAATTAGCACAATTTTATGAATTAGCATTTAAAATACTATGTATCCTGGAAACACTCTAATATGTACCTACAATTCATAGTATTCTGGTGTATATTTTCTTAATTTTGATTCTAAAACTTTGCATTTAGATCTTGAGATATGACTATGAAGAAATCCAACATGTAAGCCATTCTGCATGTCCTAAAACAGAGAGGGAATAACTAAGGAACAGATAATCTGGAGGAGGAGGAGCAGCCCAATCTGGATTCTGATAGAAGCTGCAACTCTATAGTACATACTTGGAACTTCTGATTTTCAATACGTCATAAATTTGATAGAAGAAATTTCTATTTCTTACCTACATTTCCAGTCATTAGGTATGAATTCTGAAAGTCCATCATTCCCATTCCAACAATGTGTATAAAATCTTCAATCACCTGCATTAACTCCACTGAGCCTGGATAGATCTAACAAAGGAAGGTCAGACACGACATTTACTACAATATCAAAATGTCTACAGCTGCAAATTCAAATAAAATCCAAATGTCATCAAAAGCAAATTGAGACGTAACAGTCAAACAGCTCTTCCTGTGTGTCAATACTAAACACTTTCTGTTACTGTAAAATAACCATTTTGCTATTAAATTGTCTAATAAACAGACACTACTTCCCATAAAGTTACGTGAAATCAACTGTGCACTGGAATTGTGGAAAATGTTTCCTCTAAGTCACTACACTAAGCAAAAACTTAGTGGCCATTACTTTAATTAATGGTTAAAGCATTTCATATTACAGAATAACTCTAATTAAAATATTCTTCCTTCCTCTGAACATAACTTCAGTAGCTTCAGAACTACTGATAGAAACAGTAATGCAAAACTGTGGCCTTGCCAGTATGATAATCTTTGTTGCATTAATCAACATGTAAAGAAGTTAAATTTTTACTGTTAGTACTATTTTTGTTGCTGATATGGAGTAGTAGAAGAATCACAGAATATCAGAGGTTAGAAGGGGCCAGTGGAAATCATCTAGTTCAACCCTCTGTGCAAAGAAAGATCAGCTCTAGCAAGTTCAGTTGGATTTTAACTGTCTCCCAGGAGGATGACCCCAGAGCTTGTCTGTGCAACGTGTTCAATCACTCTCACTGCCAAACAGTTTTTCTCATACATGAATGGCATTTTCTGTATTTTGCCCCTTGCTTTTACTCTGGCAATGGACACCATTGAGACCTGGCTCAGTCTTCACTGTTTTTTCCTTTCAAGAACTTTTAATATTGTCATGTTTCCAAGTAAAAGAGTGTCAGCTATTCCAGCCTATCCTTGCATATCTAATGCTCTAATCCCCTAAACAACTTCCTGGTATTTTTCTGGGCTCATTCCATTACTTTGTGTCTTCTACTGAGGAGCCCAGAACTGGACAGAGTAAACTAAAATAAATTGCAGTACCCTTGGCATTGCTGATGTAGCCTCTCAATTTGGCTTTTAACATTATAAAATCAGATTTCCAAGAAATATAATTTATTTGCAAAGCTTTAAGCTACTAAGAAAAACATTTTCTTTAATATTTAACAATAATGATTCATTAACAAAACAGCATTAGAGAACATAACAGTTATTAGTAAGACTAAAAGTTCTGTTCATATTACATATATAGAAAAAATAATTTTTGGTTTTTATTGCCTGTTATGGACAAAACAATTTTCAGTAACAGAATATCTTGATATAGAAAAATAATGGATGACCTGTTCATGGTGTTTTTTTCTTCATATCAGTGAAATGTCCAAATTTCACTTTATAAGCAATATTCAACCCATTCTTTCCACTACTGGGACTGCAGATTCTAAAAAAAGCCTACAGAGACTATAAATTCCAGCATGCTGCACTCCATCTTCATCTTGTTCTATCTATCTAGATCCATAGTTGCTTGGTTCAGAATAGAGAATTTCACAAGGTGCTTTGTTTTCTTCATGAATCCTTTTATAAAAGGTGGGGCAGTAATATTGTTTTGAAGAAGAATTTGTTGTGACAATTATGATCCTAACAGGTTGCAAACGCTGCTTCAGGTGACAGAGACTTAATGTCCATTTTCCTAATGATGAATTACTGAGGTATTAAGTGTGGTTTTGCACCCATCTCATTCAAAGCACACACACTCACAGATTATGAACTAAGGAAAAATTTCAGTGAGATTTTTTAAACCCTCATTCCTGTGTATAAAATTGTATAGTAATAAACTGTTGAGCACTCAGTCGAGCAGATACTCTGCATTTTTATGTATCTGAAGTACTGGTTAATCAATAGGATGCCAGCAGATCTTGATGAACAATATGCAAAATAGCTCCTATATTTTGAAACTCCAGTATAAACTTACACATTGTGGATTGAAATTCCTTCCTGTGTGCAGTGCTTTACATCAGCTCTTAAAAAAGGCAAGTATTAAAGTGAGTGCTGCTTATCTGAATGCTATATAACCTGTAATTAATGGTTATCAACTGTTAGCATTTCAGCTAGAAAAACAGATGTGCTGAGGCATTGCAGCTGTGTACTTGATTGAAAGTCAGCAATTTGCTGACAGTCGGTAAGATTTGCTTTCCAGCAAAGAATCTAGAAAACAGGCTAAGAGATCTAGGCTAACAGTAGCTGTGGAGTTTAAGAAAACTATGCAAGCTGGCAAAAAGGTTGGTTAGACTTCAACTAGGTTTGCAGTGTTTTATTACAGAAAATTAAGCTGAATTGCTGAACCAGAAACAGGATCACAATTATTCACTAGTGCTTGCTCACTCCTCCAAGCTGTTACGAAGAGCTACTCACTTCCAAAGTTTCTTTGAGCCTGCTTTTGTAAGTGCATAAGAAGAGTAATAAGACCAGTGGCATTGGTTTCTTGGGTGGTCATATCTCAGTGGTTTAAGATTTAGTGAATCCCCTGGCTTTGCAACCAAGAACCTATGGCCTCACTACTCCTGTGTTCAGGTCATCTCAGATTTTTGGGTTTCTGCTGTACCTAGGTCTGTGAGACAATGATTTACCAGGCAGAGACAGGAGCTATGGAAAAATAGAAATAACTTGTTCTCTCTGTTTTTCAACACCTCTCCTTCTACAAGCAGCAATGAAAAGAAGGAACTGGAGATTTACTGTTGCCACTTTGTCTCCACATTCTCAGAATTTCCTCTTCAGTGCTGTCATCCCCAAATCTCCAGGGTCAGATGGCTGACATGGTATGGGTAAGCAGGTAAGATGGAGGTAGAAGACAAGGCTGATAACATAGGAGTGGTATCATGTTTGTTTATTAGTGGAGCTAATATAATTCCTTAATATTGGTTACCTTATCTTGGTGATGTTTATGGAAACTGCCTACATGTATGTGATTTTGCTGCTTCCATCCACCACCACTACAGAAAATGACACACTTTGTCTATTTTTGTATCTGGCTCTTATAGAGAGGAACAGAAAAACAGCAAAAGAAAAAATATGATTCCCAGCTGAATTGTATGGGGTCAACTGCAGTGTCACGTTCCTACTACAAGGTTTGAATTAGTAGTGAAAAGTCCTGATCTTCCCTTTCTTAGTGATATCATAAACATGAACTTACATAACTGAGGGTAAATAACTTCAAAGATCTTTAAGCACCTTGTGACTTATTAAGAATGACACAAAAAGGGAACAGATTTCAAGTATCTACAGAACAGTCACAGTGACTGCACAAGAGTAGAGCCAAGATCTATGTAAGCTGTTTTCTTGACTTTGACAGTGGCAAAAAGCTGATGTCTAAGGAATAGTATAAAGGGGCAGGGATATAGTGATACTTGCTTGGAAAGTCTTGCCCAGCCTTTAGCAGTTTTTTTGCCTAAAGACTGCATTAAGCAAAACCACGGTTTTTCTTTCATAAATTTGCTTATTTACCTTTTTAAGTTGTGTCCTTTCAGTTGCAAGAAGTTCTGCAAGGTAGGCTTCTACAGAAAAAGTATCTCCTGTATTCATTCTGAATCTGCCACTATTTCATGTCCTTTAGTTGTTTTACAAGAAGCACAAGTGAGTAGATAAGGCACTCCTGCAGCACATTCTCCAAACCACTCCTGATTTTAAAAGCTTCTATTGCAAATAAGTGCACTTGACTCTTTTCCACACTGCTTTGTTTTCCATTTTGTTCTGTTTAATCATTCTTCATAAAGAAATGTTTCCCTGCCTTTGAGCACCCTCGCAAATTTTCCTCTTTTCAAAATTATGTTCATCCCCATTATCAGTGTTATTTGTACCTGAAAAAATTTGACAGTATTATAGTAATGTTCATGAACACAAATCTTAACATTGTCCAGTAACTTCTTGGTATAAGCACGTAGGAAATCCTCGTATCCAAGCAAAAAAAAAAAAAAAAAGAAAAAAATAGCTTTATTTGAATTTTAAACTCTTTTCTCATACATTCATGATCTTTGCTAGACTTTCCCATTTTATGAAGTGTTATCATCATATCCTAGTCCAGAAATTTGTCACTCCTGAGAATCACAACTGTTCTTCTAAATACAACCTTATATGGAAGGTCTACTGTTTGCATTTCTGTAAGTTGTTTAGGGGTGTTGTATGAAGTCTTTGGGTGAAGTCTGATGTGTTGTGTTTAACAAAAGCAGCATTAAAACTAGCCCACAGTAGCATTTTTCAGCTATTGCATACACTTGATTAAAATGTCCAAAGTAAAGACATAGTGAATAATCCTATGGAATGTTAATAAAAATCTGTTTTTATCAAGAGAAGCAACTTATATTCT
>WAAE01026026.1:0-30044 GCA_013400495.1 Nicator chloris | reverse complement strand
ATTGTCAATCTCAATCAACATGAAAAACATGAGCAACCTCATCCTGAGCTTTATGTTCCAACAGGGAAGGTGGACTCCAGTGCGGACTCTGGGTGCATGTTAAGGTCCAACACCAGTGAACTTCAAAAGTTTCACCTTATTATGACGATAATTTATTGTGAGTATGTTGCACAACTGTTACTTGGCTCCCAGCTCTACAGGAGGAAAATATTCTGTTCCATTAAATTGCTCTAATTTGTTGTGGAAACATGTATTCTATGTAACATAGAGGTTAAAGAGCAAGACTGTATGCAGAAGGTAACCAGTATAGGACATTTTCTGTTTATGATGTCAGATACTGTCTTTTACCTGGTGAAGCTGATCACACGAATGAGTAAGAGTTACATTTTCACATTATTACACTTCATGCAAGACAAAAATATGCGGTGTATATTAACGTACTTCATACAGTATAGGCCTTATTGGTTTTGTTGATTGCCCATTCCCTAATGCACTGTTTACATTAATATGTTAAAGAGCCTTAAATTAGCACTCTTGGTGTGTTTTGTTGATCTGTTCACTACAGACATTAATGCACTTGATAAGTCTATTGTATTTCTCACTGAAAATTTACTTAATCTTTTGATGGTCATGATAACGTTTGGTTGTCTTTATAACTCAAACCTAACAAAAGCATTGAGTATTGTTATTTAATAAAACTCATCCTGCCTGAGAGATGGCACTCTCTGAAATGCATATTACTAATTGTCATTATTCTTAAAAAATCTGATTTCTACAAAAGGATAATGTCTAACAAAACTGCTGTAGTACGATGTTGTATAAAGAATCAATAACTTCCAAACTCCATATATAACAGTGGACTTTTAAAATTTTCTCCTAATTTTTGTACATGGTACAAACTTTTAGAATGGTACAGACTATAAAATCTTTCTCTCCTTACCTCTTTTAAAGAAAACTCACTCATGAAAAATACAGTTTCCATACAATTCCACCATGGCCAAGCCAATGGCGTCAAGGATGAAAGAACAGCAGGAAAAAGAAAGCCAAGCAGCAGTTCTGATCAAGCTCCCATATACAGTCAGTAAGGTATAAACCTTCAGCAATGCCTCCAACTGCTGTAGAAGTCACTGCCCTAGTCCTTGCACCTCTCCCACTCTATTTCTACACTATGCCTTGCACTACGCCTTGAAGAGATGAGTTACAAGTGTAGCTTTTAACTGTTCTAACCATGCAAAAAGTTAAAGAGGGGGGACAGAGGAGGAAATAAAGTAGTTTCCACTGACTGAAAAATAATTTCAGTTTGCCCAAACAATTACTCTAACAAGCTTGTTCTCACATTACTTAAAAGTTTATTAGAGATGTTTAGCTTTGCAACTTTTTAACCAGTTGTTTTACGTTTTCTGATTTAATTGTACTTTTATGAATAGAATGCCTATTTATGTTCTCCTGCATAGTGGCTAGGGCCTAACCATAAAACTGCTTCCTGGTACTATCATAAATATAGTTTTCTCATTGACATTGCTTTGGTTTTGAGCAACTTACAAAAGAAGTGTAAGGATCCAACCAGTGCTAGAAACAATTTGTATTAATATACTTTTGTTTCTGGGTCTTTAAAAAGATGAATTATCCAATAGTAGATAGAGTTATTAGCAATAAAACAAGTACATGCAACATCAGAAGCTACAGTGAGGAGAAAGGCTGGAAACATTAACCTGGTTTATAGCAGACAGCTGTACATAAACTTTAAGTTATGCAGGGTAATGTTTTGGATGCTGCTAGCTACAACTTTGTACAGACAGTCTTTACAGTCAGAAGTGGTAGTGAAAAATTAGTCTCACACTGCTCATAAGTCAAAACACAGTCAGCAGACATGAAGCTTGTTTTCTTAATTGCATGCATTTTGAAACCAGTGTCTGAAAAATACTACCAGGAACAGGTTGCCACCACAACAGAATATCTTAAAGAGAGATATGGGTAGATAATATTTGCTGAGTAGAGACAAAGAAGATTTCAGTGATGATATCATTAAAACAGTTGAACCAAGGTCTGCCTAGAGAATGAGGCTATTTTTTGTAATGACACAACATTCTCCAGTCTTGTATCACACCTACAGGTTGGTTTGGGTTCTTTCTTCCTGAAAGTTGCAATAATGTTGTAACTGGAACAGGAAACAAACTTGCAAGAAGACCCCGTGGATCCATTGAACTTTTAGCATGATGAGGAACTAAAAAGCCAAATATGCCATTTTCAGAAACAAATGGGATTTTTGACATCTTCAAAACATGGCCAGAACAATGGTCATCAGTGTTGCAGTAATTTGAAGAAGTAAAAACCAGGTTTAATGGACTCTCAAATCCATTACTAGGATCCAAGAAGTGAGTTGCCCTGAAACCTAGCAAGAAACAGAAAGGGTAGGTAACACATATGTGTATTGCTTTCTGTTCCAGAGGGTCTCAAGTTATACTGAAACTTCAGCCAAGATTTAAGAAAAAGTTGGGGGAACTGCTTTATAACAGCTATAGGACCAGCAGGTACCAAAAGGGAATTTTCTGATGCCAAAGAAAGTTTCTGGAATTCTAAAGAGTAACATAAGAGTTTTTAGTAAATTCTTTCTCTGTGCATGCTTTGAAGTCAAAACCATCACATCCACCATTGAACACAACAGCATCTGAATCAGCATGACAATTAATCACAGCAGATCATTTATTCACACAACAGGTTCATAAATAAGGAGAGACAATGCAAACAGGAATGTAAAAGTAATCCTCAACCAGTAGACAGTACTAATTACCCACACCAAATTCCAAACCATCCTGAAAGGCCAGAAACTCTTTTGGAAAACAGGAATGTACAACCTGTGCAGGTCTATGAGTGCTGAAATAATACAGCTGAGTACTGACCCCAACCTCTCCAGCTCAGTGCTGGGGAGCTGATAAAGAAAAGTATCATCTCTCAGTCACTGACATTACAAATGCATAGAGCATTTGAGAAAGGGAGAACTTCACCGAAAATCAAGATCTGACCCAACTCAACCCTGTTTTACTTGAAGATCGCTAACTGAGGTGTCACAGCTGCAAGCACATGAGAAACAGCAAGCATGTCAGGATATCTACAGCTATGCTGAAAAAGAGGTGAATATGTGTTTATTTAAATACAATTGTGTTTGAATTCCCTGTACATCTACTTTGGCATCATTGCTTCCTCAGGAAAAGCTGCTTACAGTGATGAGGCCAGGGAATATCTCTTCTATTCTAATTAATTATGAGGCTAATTCTCCACCCACAAGAGGGTAGCTTGCAATATAGTAAAATAAGGAAAGCATCTGTGATCTGAGACATTCAAAATTCAAAGACTTTTGTTTACTGCATTTCCAAAAGGGTGCAAAGGTTGAGACCACATTCCGCTTCAGAGGTTATTTCTGAAACATACACATACTAAAACTTAAAACTGAAATACTTCTATCCGAAACAGAAATATATAGACAAATTTGTTACACACTTCTAAGGGCTAGATCCAAAAACAAGGCTCTCCCTACAGCTGCTAGGCCATATGAAAGTGCAAGGAAAGCTTTTGGGGCTCTACAGCTGCAAGACAGATTTGCATATTGAGAGATAGGTGAGGTTTGTTGTAAGCTTTTTGGCATCACCTTCTTTAATTAAAACAAAACAAAACAAAAAACAGAACAAAACAAATCAAAGCACACTTCATAGTTGGTGACTTTATTGAGGTCTTCTTTGGAAGTGGTTCCTAAAATAAAAATTCTGGGGATAATAGAAGAGGAAAAACAGGTCCAGGACTGTGAGGCTGGAGCTGGAGTTTCACCTATGCCTCATTCAGGTTAAGGATTTTATCTCTAGGCAAATTCCCTGACAACATATCATGGATTAGTGTGGATGAAAGAAGGGAATCAATGGGGAGTAATGCAAGGCAAAGAGGATGAGACAGTTTGTCCATCTCTTCATTTAAAAGTGTTACCCCATATAAATAATTTAATATTCATCGACACACGGGCTCAAACCTGAGTTCTCTGTGTCCTGACTGATCTTATAGAGTCACAAAAATTTACAAGAAAATATTTTTTAAACCAGTTAAAATGGAATAAATTCCAACAAGAAAAAAATCCAAACAAGTGAAAAAAGCTAGTGTTTTCCACTTGCTAGGAAACATAGTTGTGGTAATCTCTCAATTCATCTTCTTGGATAAAAGGCAAAATCTGAACCTACTCATCTTCCCTCATCAAAAAGGCTAATACCCGTCTGTGTCAGGACAGCTAGGTTTCCTTTGCACTTTCTTTTGTATTTCCCAATGCTGGACAAAAATGGCTCCAAGATGTAGAAGACATCCATACAAAAAGGGACTGGTTGCAATTTACGCAGCAAATTGAGTCTCCTTGCTGTCCTATACAGATAGTGTTTATCGATATCGCTATTTCTTACCCCTATTTTAGTCACTTAAAAAGCCTGTCTTCAAAGATTTGAGCAACACAGCAAGAACATAGTTGGACATAGTTGTGTAGATGCTGGCGTATAAATCAAATCTGCCAAGCAGCAACCTCAAACCAATGGCGAATAGCAAGAAGTCTTATTAATATCAAGTAATTGTGGCCAGCAGACAGAAAGAGAAAGAGTAATAAAGCAAAGAAAAATCCAGAAAATCCTCACCTAGAAGAACTGGCTAGTAAGAACTGTATCTCTGAAGATAATTTTGTTATGGTCAGGGTCGACATCATTAGCTTAATTACAGTTCTAGGTATTTTTCTCTTCTTACTCAGCCTCATAATTGTCTTATGCTTAACAGATTAATTTACTGAAAGATGAGATCTTCTCTCTTCAGTACATATCCTGCCACACCACTGCACATATTTCCAGATACACTTGTGAAGGCTTATTTTTTCAGATTTTCCTATACTGTATAAAAGACCTATGGGACTTGCAGGGAGCAAATAATAATGCAACGTTGCACTGAAACTGCCACACTAGGTTACCTTTAACAGACTAATCCAGCCACAGCTCAGAGCATTCTCAGCACAAAGTAAGAAACAAGACAGGCCAAAAGTACTTCACATTTTGGGTTTTGGTGGCTGGTTGGTGTTTGGTTTTTGTGCACAAAAATATAAGTGTTTTCAAACTTCTAATCAGGTGTGCCTCTATCTGTTTAGACATCCTCATTAGGCCCTCTGTCATGTTCATTCTCTCTTTTAAATAATGTAAACTTTTAATAGTTACAACTGTGCTAGCACAGTACAAACTTTTAGATACTAGGAACTTGAAGGCTGATGTAGGCAAAAGTAGTGTTCAGATTTTTCTCCTCTCTCGGTTCAATTCTGCTTACCTATCTGTTGGGAATTTATTTAATAGTACCTGCAGAGAAGCAAAATTTACAGCCCAGCTCCCTGAAAAGCAATATTCAACCTTTAGAAAAGTATGTTAATATAAATATATATTTTTAAATATATTTTATAAAATATATAATTCAAAGTTATTTACAAATAAAACTTAGAGGTGTTTTAGCTTCAAAAAGAGCTAGATTTAGCTACAAAAGCTGCATACCACTTTCACCACAAGCTACAACACAGGTCTTAATACTTGTCATGGGTTAACACAGTTTGGTTTTTACTTAAGGGAGAAATAGTTCTTTGTAATCCTGCAGCGACCTGTTACTTCCTGTGGAAGGGACAATGACCTATCAGAAGTGAGATTTAGATACTGACATGTTGTTTGACCACTGAGGAAACTGGATACGACGTTGAGAATATACCTATAAAGATGACATTGTGACCGGGCCAGCCCTTCTTTTTCTGGCTGGCCAGCAGGTAACATCAGCTGTGCAGGGTAGGGAGGAGGCCAGGCCAGGCCCTGCCACCCTGGCCAGGCCCTGGCCGGGCTCAGAGGCTGCGGCTCTCCTCATAAGGGCCCCTTGCCATCTGCTGCCAGCAGGGGAAGGGACTGATGTCAGCTGTAGGCCTGGCTGGCCGAGCCCACCCCAATTAAGACTGGAGGAGTGGGGAATTAAGTGTTTATGACTCGGCCTTGAGGGTTTTTGGGCTGCCTAGGTGCTCTGATCTCTCAGCTGAGTTCCCCCCCACACCCAGCTGGCCCTGGAACATGGAGCGGCAGCCGCCACAGATCATGGGACCATCTACAGGCCCTAGGAGAGATGTTTAACTCTTTCCTAAACAGATGAAGCTTGCACAGCACCGATCCTACTCTGAGAGAATGAATTGACACACTGACTTAATGTAGAGAGAACATCAGAATGAAGCCAGCAAAAGAACTGATAAGACTACTAAAGGAAGGATTAAGGAGTGGACCTTTTTAGCCAAACTTCTCTAGTGAAAACCATGGAGAATGGACTTTTTTTCTTTGTAGTTGTTTTGGGAAATACTGATTCTGATCAAAGTTGTGAATTGATGTAATTGAGATAGACAGAGATAAATTTTGAGATTTAGCCCTTTGCTTCTGGGGTAAAAAGAAGTCTCAGAAGAGAATCGTCATGGTATATCAGAAGAAAGCATTCTTAAAATGGTAACCCAAATATGCTGAGAGGTCTATAGACAGCCAAGAGAAAGCTGTAGATAGATGAGATTGCAAACTCTCCAAAATTTTCTGGGTGGTTGCAGGTTTGTGGCATTAAGTGCCACCAGACTTTTTTCCTTGTGACAAATATCTCCATGAAACTCTAGAGAGACTCCTCTCCAAAGTAATGAAAGATTGTTTTTAAGTGGTGAAACTGACTGAAACCATCACAAATTGGCGAACACGAAACCACAACATGCATTGCTGTTTCCGCCCAGTTATGAATTTTAAACCTGAGACATTTTTTGGTGGAGAATGCGGGCAACTTTTGATAAAACTGTGAGATTGGATGAATTAGGAGAATTTAATGCAAAGCATGTATTAGTCAATAAGTTTAAGTAGTAATTTCTTTTAAGTAGATGGAAGTTGTATGTTGAATGTAATTTTGATAATAATCTTTAATATGTATATTCCCAAAGTCGAGGGGTGGATCCTTCAGTAGCTTGTGCGACCTGTGCTGAAAATCACAAGTTTGTCTCTCCATGTGTTTATGTNGACTTTTTTTCTTTGTAGTTGTTTTGGGAAATACTGATTCTGATCAAAGTTGTGAATTGATGTAATTGAGATAGACAGAGATAAATTTTGAGATTTAGCCCTTTGCTTCTGGGGTAAAAAGAAGTCTCAGAAGAGAATCGTCATGGTATATCAGAAGAAAGCATTCTTAAAATGGTAACCCAAATATGCTGAGAGGTCTATAGACAGCCAAGAGAAAGCTGTAGATAGATGAGATTGCAAACTCTCCAAAATTTTCTGGGTGGTTGCAGGTTTGTGGCATTAAGTGCCACCAGACTTTTTTCCTTGTGACAAATATCTCCATGAAACTCTAGAGAGACTCCTCTCCAAAGTAATGAAAGATTGTTTTTAAGTGGTGAAACTGACTGAAACCATCACAAATTGGCGAACACGAAACCACAACATGCATTGCTGTTTCCGCCCAGTTATGAATTTTAAACCTGAGACATTTTTTGGTGGAGAATGCGGGCAACTTTTGATAAAACTGTGAGATTGGATGAATTAGGAGAATTTAATGCAAAGCATGTATTAGTCAATAAGTTTAAGTAGTAATTTCTTTTAAGTAGATGGAAGTTGTATGTTGAATGTAATTTTGATAATAATCTTTAATATGTATATTCCCAAAGTCGAGGGGTGGATCCTTCAGTAGCTTGTGCGACCTGTGCTGAAAATCACAAGTTTGTCTCTCCATGTGTTTATGTGAGTTCCTGGTGTCTCTCTGGTCTTTTCAGTCCAAGACAGGTTTTAAACAATCCCAAGAAAATGAAAGAAACTGTCCAGGGAGCTTCTCTGCTTCAGCTAGCCAAAGACTAATTAAAAGGAAAAAAAGGAGAGCTCTCTCTCTCTGTCTGTCCATAGACAGCACAGTCCGGGAGAAGAATGTGTAGGAGTCAGAGCAGTTTCTCAAAACAAACTTTCCGCTTCTTCTTCACTCTTGAAGCCTTAAAGGTGCAGGACATAATATCCAACACAAACAGAGCAGACAACTGGGGATACAAACATCATAAAGTCACCCTAAGACAATACTGCATTGGGCTATCAAAATCCAGTATATTTTTAGGAACCTATTGTAAAGAATTCCAACAAATGCTGTTAATGTTCTTTTGCTTGGCAAGTGACACTACCCTCTCTCCAACTTGTTGTTAGGACAGCAAATTATGAGACACCCTAAAGAATGCAACAGTCTCGCCAAACCTATAAAAAAATCCACTCTTAACACCAACAGCTTTGCCAACTACCACTCAGTTTCCAGCACCCTCTTCCTTGGCAGTATCTTTGTGAAGGCAGCGGCATCCAAGAGCTAACAGCACATATCCCTTGCCAGCATCCTGGCTCCTTGACATGCAGACACTGTATGAACAAAGCATGATATAAGAACAACCTTCCTGGCACTACCAGTCCACATACTCCTGGCCTGGGACCGAAAACAAACCTCAGAGTGGATATCCTCCAGCATTCTGACAAAAGTGATTGTCTGGCTCTAATAATAAGAACCGTGTGAAGTTTAGTCAGAAAGAATAGGACAGTAGTGCTTTTCCCAGAGAAGCTGAATGGCATGCAATTGCTTGCCATTCTCCTGCACAGCCCCAGAAGTCCTGTATTCTGCTGTCCCACAAACCACAGCACTTTCACCTTGCCAGTTTAACTCCAAAACAGTATTACACAGGGAAGCTGAACAAAGTTAAAAAATCATCCTCCAATAGATGACATTCAATTATCCTTCTGTCTCTGCTTAAATGAAGGGTTTCAGGGGAAGCAAGGCATTGCTTCTGTTTTTTGCCCCCACTTGGCAGCAGACAAAGGGATAATACTGGCTGCAGTGACTCCAAATCATGAGCAAGTGTTACGCTCATATTTTAAGCAGAAAGTTTCATGATGAAATCAGCAACAGATTTATCTGCTTTCTATGTCTCTCCACCTTCTGAGACAGTGGAGTTTGTCAAACACTACATCTGGATCCACAAGTCTTCCCCCAAGAAAGCCTATACAGTTTGTATGCTGCCTGCCCAAGGCTCTGTTACTGGCAACAAGATTACTCCTTACTGGAGTTAAGGCTGAGGGCTGCAGAGACTGGACTTATTGTAGGGTGTGATCCTCGCTAGTAAAACACGTACTTCTACCTTCCTATTCCAAATGCTAAATGGTACTTCAAAAACAGAATTTTAAAACCTATTGAAGGAGAGTTGACCCTGCCCTCAGCTTCCCAAACCCAGAAGCTACAAAGGATCCTTCAAAATTACAAGGGGTAAGGTAATGCATTTGGCTTTTCTTGTACTCACAGAGATATTCTAAAAGCAAAATAAATTCTCAACAGCTAAATGGTCTGTTTCAAAAACTGTAATTATCCATAGGGAAACTTTTCATATTTATTTTATGAGTAAATTTGCTCCTTTGGGTTTTTAAACCACTATTCTACATAATGTATGGCATGTATTTAATAGAAAAATGAGATTTCACTCTCAACATCCCACACAATTTGGAAAGAAATAGCATCAAAGTCTCCAATCGAAATTGATAACAAGTCTGCATCATCCCTTGAAAAAAAAAACCACTTGCATTAGAGCTTAGAATGATGTTATTTGACTTGTTCTGCCCCCTCATCTCTGAAATACATCTGCTATCTTCAAGTATATGTATCTGGGGTTTATATTATGTGAATATGGCTTTCTGCATAATGATCTTTGATGGTTCTCCCACTTTTGTATATTCACACGCAATACACATGACATATTTCACAAACAGAGAATACTTTGATCATATGCATACTACAAAACTGTACAACCACAAAGCAGACTGTTTATCCTAGTGTTGTAACAGATCCAGAAAATATCCACGTATATATTAACAGTTCAGCAACAAAAAATTATGTCCTGGTCAGAATATGGTTCATTTTGGATTTAGAAGATCAAACTGAGTTAGTTGCAGCGTGATTCAGATACACACATCTTCTGAGAGCTAAAATGGGAAGATACAATGAGATGATGGTGGGTGGAGTCACTCCTTGGTCTTTAAGAAGTGATAGTGTGTCTGTCACAGTTTGCATTACTGCAATAAAATTCATAACATGGCAAAGGTTTACAAGATTTACTAGCGCAGCTGAATTGATTAGAAGGATAACCTCAGGAAAAATCAAGGAACCTTTTGTCTAAACAGACTGGAATTGCAAAGCCTGGATTTGATTTTCTGTTGTACTTTTATTTTAAAAGAATCATTGAAAGAAACATTTACACTAACAATTCTCTCAAAGGAATGTTAAGTGTCACAAGCCATGACACATTAACATGTTCAAAGACTGCTCTGAGCTGATACCAAAAAAGAATTTTAAATTAACACATTTGTATTTCATAAAGCACATATGAGAAGTAAAAAGCTGGTAGCTCAGTCACAGAGTTTAGACACAGGTCAATTGTCTTTTGTCTGAGATGAAAGAAAAGTGATAGCATTCAAAGATTTTTCTAAAAATAAAGTTATTTAGGATCTTATTTCTTTACTCTGCTACCCATCCCCACTTAGAAAATTCTAAAAACCATGAGATGAAAGAAAAACGCCTCTTGATTAAATCAATGTTGATGAAACTGCAATTAAGGCTCTGCCAGTTTAGAGCAACTGAAGTATCAAAACTTGTCCTGATTATATATATTTACCAGTGGAAGATAGGTTGCTGAACAAGATAGGTTGCTAGACTCTCTTCAGCTATTATCAGTAGTATCATTGTTCTCAAACAATGTTAGATGCACATGTTCTGGAACTTATATTTACCTGGTGGATTCTTGGCAGGATCATTGTGGCTTGGACTTCCTGGTTGTCCAGAATCTACAAAGAAATGAAAGAAATGTTTTAATAATTTGTTTTGCAAGTATCTCACAATCTTTTAATACCCTTTATTAACAATTAAACTAATACTTTACTTTAGTCTTTAAAGGTCATTTCCCTGACTTTCTATGTGAAGCATTATTGAACAAACATGCTGTCTGTAACCTATTTTATGCAGATGTAGAAACATTGTGAAAGATGCAATGATCCTAATAAGAGGAACTTGTAGATCACTGAATAAGGACAAGAGAGTCATTCAGTTAAATACTCAAGTTGTAAACACATTTACAAGAGTACCTTTTCATTCCCTTTCCCTCCATCCCCCAAATATAATATTGCATAATGAGCAAAGCAGAGGTAACTTCTTTTCAGGCAATGACCAGAAAACACACTGGATCAGGCAACTAGTGGTGCTTGCAGTGATGAGGCCTGTTGCTTTAGTGTTTCCTTAAAGCACAAAGGCCTACATTGCTGCCACAGACTCATGACTGCAATGAGGATATGACAGTCCGTTTAAATACAATATGGTCTTTGTGTTCCTAGCCTGTGAAAAATGCTGTTGTGAAATTAAGATTATGTAACTTAAAAACTAACAAAACTCAAACACGGTAGACTTTAAATTGTGTTCTCTTCATTATGCGAGCACCTACTGAATCAAGAGGAGAATGTAACTTTATATTAATACATGAAATAATAAATTATATCCTTATTCATAAAAACAGTTTCTTTTAAAAACATCTACTTTTCATTGTATTCCCACATCAATAATATGACAAAACCCTGCTCCACTGCATGAAATTAACAAAGATATGAAAAATAAAAAATGCAGAGAGGAAGAAAATAAATGAAGCACCACCATTTTTTTCCACATACAGGCATCTGAAATGGAGCTGTTTTAGAGTCTGAATAAAAAATACTTATTTTTTAAAATGTAGTGGTGTTATTAATAGCATAAGCCCACCAGAAACTTGCATCATAGCACCATAGAAACTGCTGCCACAAAATGAACTCCAGACGGATGTAGAGTCGTTGCATGCATTGCTGCTTACAGTGCCCAAATTAAAGAATAAAAAATATAGAAAAGAAGAAAAGTTTATAGGAACAAATATTTTTCCTTCAACTACCATTACTTCCTCTTATAGCTGATGTAGTCCTCAACTCAGAATGAGAGATTCCCTTGACCTGCTACAAGAATTTCACCTGTTATGCAGCTTCATATCTATAGCTTGACTTACACATCTCTCAAACATTTTAAGTTAACACAAACTTGAGTCTACAGAAGATATTAACTGAGATGGAAATCCTTTTCACAGCTCAGGTTTCATTAAGTTGATCTAAATGGCAGTTGTCCCAAAATATATACATCTGGGTAGCTACCTGAGTACTGGAATTCCAAGGCACATGTGAAACTCAGTGCCAGTGGTGCTAAAAAAAACCCCAAACTTTTTCAATACTGAATTAAGTCACTCTTGTACACAATAAAATGCACATTGAATAGGGAATTTCCCATGAAATGTCATCTATCTTCTTCTACATTGGGCAGGAAACATGAAGGGCAAGACTATAGGTTGGATTCTGCCCTTACCATAGTTTGGCACCTGGGTACTCTTACGAATCCCTAAGTGCAGCACAGTATGCAGCCATTCAGTATGTATGGTTCTTCACATGATATGATACTTCCCATAAAAGAATTCACCAAGTTTATTTGAAAACTTAATCAGCTGCAAGAAATGCAAAAAATCAAATGTTTCTTATTTGGACCAACACATGGACCAATTTGTGGAGAACTGGCATTTTCCTATGTGAATTAGATGCTCTTCTAATAGACATTCTTTGATTCTGCAAACCATACATACTACTATTTAAATTCAGATTATTAGAGAGGATTAATTTTACACAGCAATGGTCCAAGTGTAAAACTACTGCAGATATGTGGCTAAATGAAGTGTTAATTTGGTAGTAGGTGACCCAATAAACTTTGAACAACATAGCTTCAGGATCACAGAGATTTGAAGCTGAATTAATGAGGCCTATCAGAAAATAACCTTTGAAGTTTTCTCCTCTTAAAATTCACTATAAAGAAGCAAGAAGTAAAGTAATTTTTTAGATCTTGCACAGCAATTTGCTTTTATTTCTAGCTTCTGGATTCAGGATTTAAAGATTAATGTCAGTTTAAACAATTATTTTTATAATACGAAATTTAGCAAATAATTTTTAATTATAGGGATAAGCAGTTGGCTATTTATTATAATTTTCTAATCAGGCAGCTTTGGGTTTTGTTAACTACTCAATAATCATGGCTTTTACATATTGATTCTCAGTCTGTGTTTTCAGAGATCTCAACAAGATTTTGGAAAGCAAAAGATTACTGAAGTAGAATATGATAAGAAACTTATCTCAGCCTTCATTAAATGCAGTTGAAAAATCCAAGAATTTTGTTCTGTATAAGAGCATCAAGCTATGGAACTTGGAACTCTGCACTTAAAACACAGAGAAGCATCTGATCCTCAAGATAAAAGACACAGACTTGAGACATTCTGTGATGATCCAATTCTCTTACCAACGTCAGTAATTATAAAGCACTTTTCTGTTTTGATTGGATGCAAATAGCTTTGGAAAGTACAAAAGAATCATGGTCATTATAGGGTTAAATTATATTAATGACTTCATATAAGCAGAACACTGAATGTACAGATACATTGGAGCAACAATGTTCTAAAAGAGGGAGTAAGAGACATTTTTGGGAAGCCACAGAAGCTAAAGAAAAAGACATGTTAAAATACTTTAAATCTTTCTTTGTCCTCATCTGTACAAGATCACTAATTAACAACATGAGCCCTTTCTTCCAGAGTGATGGAGAAAGACATAAACCAAACTCATTGTCTGTCTAGCTGGATTAGCATTCAATTGTCCTAGCAAATAACTCTTACACATTAAAAAAAAAAAAAAAAAATCCCAGCAACCAAAAGCAAAAGAAACCAAACCACCAAAAGAAAACCCAAACCCCAAGCAACTTCATAAGCTAGAAGCTGGGTGAAAAGGTACACAACAAGAAGCAAATAAAATACCATCATGTTTATGCAACGAAACTGAAATTTTCGTAATTTTCATTTGGGTAGCACCCAACTGTGAGTTCCCTTAGTTTTGTCATTGTAGTTGCTGATAGAGAAGGAAAAGGCCACCTACACATACCATATCCACAAAATGGCTTTCATGTGCACCTCACAGCTACAGTAGCACATCTGTTCTGCTCTTCTTGGTGCTGACTGATACAACTTATCTTTGACAAGCTATTGCGCCATGATGAGCAGTTTACATGAAATAGGTTCAATCCAGACTTTACTTTTAACAGGTCATGTAACTCTGATGCACTTTATGTATAACTTATCATGATTTAGCATGGCTATCTCCAAGACATTCAAACTCTATATCAAATTACTCTTACTTCTAGGAGACTGTATGAAAGGATGAGTTGAGAAGCTGACATATATTTTATACTTAATCCTTTTTCCTATGTTTTCATTTCCAGGGGTTGATCACAATGAGCATTTGTGACTGCAGGGAACTCTCACTGCAGGCAGAGTTAAGACAAATTGAATGCTGAGGCCTGCTTCAAGTGAGAAAATAAGCTTCCATTTTCCCTGTGGTACATTAGGAAGTCTTGGCTTCATAAGGCAGAGGAAAATTTTAAAAAGCTGATGCTTTGCCATATAGCAAAGATGAAATGCTCTCTGCCTTTGAATCACCTTGTCTTTGACAAGCAGGAAAGGCATCCGTGCCAGCAAAGCCAAGCAAGTCACATTGTTTTCACCAGCTTCCTGAAGGATATTTAGTATTGCTCACCTCAGTAACCTAACCTTTCACTTTTCAGGTGATAAGATAGTCTCTTTAAAAAGTAAGCTGCTATAGCTTCCTTATGCCCCATATTGTACAAGAAATTTTGTTTTTAAGGCTCTCTGTTAGAGTATAATATCAAAGGCACTGAAAACAAGTAGCAGCAAAATGTGTTAAAATCTGAATATACTTTCTAGAGCCATATCTTAGGGAAATAAGTAGACTGTCCACAGTCATCACACTAATGAAATAAACTTTCTCAGTGGTTTCAGTGAATACATTTCTATTTGCCACAGGTTATGAGGACAGCCTTTGATCAGCCTCAGCTGATCTCAGCTGACAGACACTAATTTAATCGTTCACCAACAGGTAAATACATCCTTGCTCTTTGATAGTCTCTGATTTTGGTATGAGGGATAAGGGACCACAGAGATGTGGTCACCATCAAACCATGTATGATGTTGTTCAAACTTTAACATTCATATACAGGAGTTGACAGTTGACAGAGTCACTGTCATGAACAAGAATCGCAACTACCTTGCAGACTGTCAGAATTACTTTGCCATCTGACATCACTTGAGGCAAATTATTGTATCCCTGAAAATCACAGGATCACAGGCTACCCTAGTGTGGTAGTGACCTGGGGATGTCTCCCAGTCGGCTCCTGCCTAATTAGTTCTTGATCTCTCAAAGAGTCTCAGAACATCCACAGCAAAGTAAGATATATTCCTCTTTTCCAAGGGAAATAACGTAAGTAGCAAAAATCCATAAAACAAACAGATAAATAATTTCATCCCTGTACTTTAAATCATTACCTTAACTTATTATTATCCTAATTTTACTATATAACTACCTTTTACTACCTATACTATTTTACCTTGACAAAGCAACTGGTTGGTTTGACAAACTTCCCAAACACTTGTAACAATTTCATTTTGCAAAAGCGGTGTCTTTTTTTGTGTACTCTTTCTCTATCTGACAACAGAGAATTATTGTACCATTTTAATAGCAGTATTCACACCAACCCTTGTGATAGGACAGCTAATTTATGGTATAAACAAGGTAAAAGTGGTTTAATCCATTATCCAATGAAAAGTGGATAGTATCCACTGAAAGGCTGCTATAAACATAGAAATGCTAGTGTCACCCTTGTTTTTATACGTATGTTAACATAAAGGGGGGATTTATTTTTCACATTTTCATAGACCATGACACTTAATTCAAACACTTCTCCAGAAAATTTTGGCTCTCTGACTTCCTCTGATAAAATGTTCACTGCCACCAATTTGTTTGGTAGAGCACAAGTCCTGTGAAGAGTTCTGAGGGAGCTGCCATTTTTTAGCCTGGAGAAAAGGAGGCTGAACATTGTTGCCCTCTACAGCAGGTTGACAGGAGGTTTTAACCAGGTGGAGTCAGTGTCTTCTCCCAAGTACCAAGTGATAAAACAAGAGGAAACAGCCTCAAGTTGCATCAAGGGAGATTTAGATGTGACACCAGGAAAAAATTTTTCACCAGAAGATGGCCAGCCGTTGGAATCAGCTATCCAGGGAAGTCAGGAAGTCACCTTCCATGGAGGTATTTCACAGACCTATGTATGTGACATATAGGGACATAGTTTAGTGGTGGACTTGGTAATGTTAGGTTTACAACTGGACTTCAAGATTTTAGTCTCTTTTCAACCTAAAGGATTCCATGATTATACGCCCCTGAAGAGATATGGTATGAAGCACATACCACAGGGAGGAAGCAGCACCTTAAAAAAAAAGAAGGGCTTCACTATGAGAAAGACATGTTTGCCTTTGCAACTGTTCCCAACAGTATATACTTGGTAGCAATATGAATTCATGACACCCAGACTGGAAACATCCACAACACTGAATCAGTGACTTCTTTTAAAACCATTGTTCTGCTACCCTTATTCTGGAAGAACTTCCTCTCTGTTCACAAGACAGCTCTGCTACTGCACTGGGCATCTACATCAAGAGCTAGTCCTGTAGGTTTTTATTGTGCTTCATATTCATACAGCCAGTGGTAAAGGAGCAGCATAGAGAAGTGACCCAGGAGGCATGGTTTGGACCTCTCAGGAGATCAGTGCAACAGCAGGAGCTACCCTGAAGGCTGGATGTGGTGATGCTTTGCAGCCAGGCTTTAGCAGCAGCCATATGTCGCACCAGGAGCTGTAAGAGTGACTTAGGCTCTTTATGTCAAAAGAGTGCTGCTGTCTAACCTTCACCTACCTGAAAAAGGCAGCAAAGAATAGCGCTAACTGCTCACCCCAGAAAGGTAAGGTGTCTGCTGGTGTTGGTACCTAAGCTTTAGCCCAAGCAGGCATGCCACTTCACAAAGCCTTCAGGGCTCAGGCCATGAACGTGCTTCTGCTGGTAGCTGGTCAGGATAGTCAGCAGAAGCTGGGCTCAGTTTTCATTTCAGTTTAAAATTGTTTGCTTTGGACTGGGGACACAGCAAGAGCTATTAAGCCATCAGCTGACCCATTTCACTACCTGCTCCCATATCGTCCCACCCCAGAAAAGCTTGCCTATGGCCAGCATGGCTGGGTGAAAATCCCTGTCTCTGCCACTGGAAGAGCATTCCCATGCCTGGGCTTGTCAGGGCAATGCTGGTGCCAGGTGGGCTGACAGTGAGATGGTGTGTGATGGGCTGGGCGTCGGAGCCCAACGGGTCATGGCAGGCTTCCTGCTTCACCTCCCTTTTTATCAGCAGATCTGCCTCTGCCAAGTCACCCAACCGGCCATTGTCAAGGCTGTTAACTTTCCTTAAGAGTATTTTAATTAGGTAAATAAAAAATGGTAATTAAATCAACATTACGTAATGTGTTTCTGATTTGTAATCTCATTTAAATTAATTAACTGACTCAATCCCTGTTTAGTTTTTAAACTGCCCTAGTTAAGAAGTGGAGCTCTGGGAGTAAATTCAGTTTTTATACAGTTGAAAGAAATTTAAAGACTTAGAGCACTTACAAGAATGAAAATAGCAATATGCATAGTAAGATTTTCAGCTTTATATCCCATGAATAAATTTATCTTTTTAATTTAAATTCCTTTATTTGTTTATGTGACATAAGTCACAATACTTATTTATTCAAAATATTTCTTATACAATTTATAAAGACCATATATTGCTCATATTGAAAACCGAACAAATTTCCCCAGCTGTGTTATAAGTTGTGCGTGGAATATATACATATCTATGTATGCACACTCATGCACACACATATATTTTTAAGTTAACAAAAGGGTTTTTTCATTTTTCACATTTTTTCATGGCCTGAAACAAATATTTCCCATGCTTCATAATAGTAGTTGAGCTCTTTTTTGACATGTACATTAAGAAGAGATTTACATAGGTATCAAGCCACATGTGGATGAATGTGAAAGAATGACATTTCTTTCCAAAAGTTGTTGGATTCAGTAGGAAAATATGAGATATGAAGGCTTAATTTTCTCCATCTGGAGGATACTGTGGATACTACTATCGTAGAAATATTCAGAAGCTGATTTTGGAAACCAAGAAGACCTTCTACGTTATGTTTCGTAGAGGGGTTTTTTCCTGATTCTTCAGAAAAGAGAAAGCAAAATGTAGAAGAGACTGGAAGATTTATTGTGATGTTTAGGGAAGGAAGAAATTATATGATAGATTATATTAATTTTAAAGTTCATATTTGCAAGCAAATAATAGGAATTTCCTTGTATATACCTTCAGCTAAATACTAACCATCCACTTTATTCTGTTCTATAAGACAGAGTTGACCGTGATGTGTATGCAATGTATATTGCTGAAATCTTTACAGAATCACAGAATCAATTAGGTTGGAACAGACCTCTGAGATTATTGAGTTCAACCTATGATCAAATTACACCTTGTTAGCTAGACCGTGGCACTAAGAGACAGATCCTGTCTTTTCTTAAACACCTCCAGGGATGGTGACTCCATCGTCTCCCTGGGCAGCCCATTCCAGTTTCTAATCACCCTTTCTATGAAGAAATTCATCCTAACATCCAGCGTAAACCTGCTGCATGGATTGTGGTTTCAGGGAAGCCAATGTAGATTTTACCACTGAGTCCCATGCAATCAGGATTTCATTTTCAGTTGAACTGTAGAGCAGTAAAGCAAAAAGAGTTCAGGGAGATAAAATTCACATTTCCACTACATAAGACAACATTCTTTGGCCAGGGATAATGATGACAGGACTAAGAAAAAAATCAGTGTTGTTAACATGAGACACAGACAAAGATTGTTAAAATCAATGAAAAGTTGCTCCAGCAAGTTTTGGATAAGACACTTTATGGTAAATTACAGTTTAAAAGAACAAAAAAAAGCATAGTTCAACAAATACCGTAGGACAGATCCGCATTTTTTTCTTCCAAGTGCACTGCATTCTCCACTAAATCATATAGTAATAGAAGACAGATTCCTCAGCAGTTCAGAAATTTACAGTCGGATGCTACTTAACTTACTTCTAAGAGACATGGGGCATAAGGAACACCATAGTTCTGTGGATCCTCAAGCAACACACTTTTTTAGAAGAGATCTTTGTGAAATCATCTCAGATAGAAGTATATACACGTGTTCTTTATTAAGTGGGTTTAATTTAATCTGCTATAATCTAAAAGTTCATAATGAAATATGCACCTTTTTGGTTATCCATATTCTCACTCACACACACACACACACACACACATATATCCACACACATACACACACACACTTAAAAGAAACTAACCATGATAAAAGAAAGATTGAATCTATTAATGGGCACTAAGTAGGTAATATACAAGAACTGGCTGAGAAAAATCACCCTAGCTTTCCGTGCAAGCGGTTCAAAGCTTGACTGTAATTCCATGTGTGGTCACAGGCACCATGTTTATACACAAGTTCGTAACAAATGATGAGAAAGTACTGAAGCAATAGTGATTAAAAAATTATGACCTATGAATTAGTTTTCTCTCTACTTTGACTTTTACAGCAGATAAAAATTAGAAGTACCTAGTCATATGATGTCCCCCAGGACAATTTAAAATGTAGAACTGACTAAAGCATACAAATGTATGACCGACTCAATTTTGAGTTTGGGCAGCGATGTTCTGCAAACAAATGCAAGGAATTATTTTTAAAGCATGTAACTTAAAAAGAAAAAAAAAGTTATCCTGGTTTAAACCATATAAACCATGACTTCCAAGCTTAAAACAAAGCAATTTTCAAGAATATTTTTCCCACAGGTTTCTCATCTCCCTGTCAGCAACAATACTGTTGTTGCAGTCGTAATGGTCAAAAACTCTTAAAAAAGTATTAAATCCTATTTGACCATATTCATTTGTGCCCGCCCAACATAACTCTGTAATTTTGTGGCTAATATCACATGGCAGCATCTGTTTTGAAATTCTGTAATTTTCACTGGATATTACACATCACTTCTATTAAGTTCCCTAATTTCTAATTTTTCTAACTTTCTGATCATCTACGTAGGTGAAGTTCCCTGACAGTAACTATTGTACTTATTGTACCTATTGTACCAGTTGCAGTATTGATTTTAATATATGCCTGCCCATTGAGTACACAGCAGAGGCTGCTTTTGCTCTTTAGATTTTGTTTTATTTACAAAAGCTGGCACAGGTTCTTGCGGCACCTAAGGGTATTATATACTTGAAAAAGGAATGTTACTTTTTATCTAAAAAAACTGCCCTCGATGTATGGATTCAAATTCCAAGGCTTTCATTTTTTATTGCTTACTAGTTGTTGGGCTTTTTTTGCATGAGTAAAAACTGAGTGCTAATTAAGGAGGGGGTTGGGGGGAGAATGAGGGAGAACAAAAACCCTGACTCATATTCTTGCTGCACCGGATAATTTGCCAGTGTCTTGAATGCTATTTAACCATCCACTGTTTCAAAGGCTTATTTTCTTACCATTAGTCTATCACAGCAGGACCTTGAGAAAGTTATCAAGACTGGTTTGGTCTGCAGCTATAAAAGAAAAGTCTTTGGAGTTAAAAAACCTTGTACACATTTACTGAAAATATATCAGAAACTCAAGTTTTAGTCTGTGTATAAACAAAAAACCCCCAATAGCTCCATGACATTAAGCCAGAAAGAGTAACCTTGGATATTCAACATGTCTATCATAATTGCAGATTTAGATTCTTATTAAAGGCCCATTAATACTTAAAAAATAACTTTCTGGTAGCTAAATATATAGACTAAAATTCAGTCCAAACAGAACTTTCCATTTTAATAACCCTTTATACTCATGTATCTGTGCATATATGTGTACCTGAGCATAAATTATAAATTCATATAAATTCAGGCTTATCTTACTTATAGCCTATGTTTTGGGCTTTGAGAAGGGGGAAGTCTAATGGGTTAAACATGTTGACTCCTGTGCACTACTGAAAGAAGAGAAATAAATGTGAACATCAGAACTTTCACACACTTTCAGAATTTCCACTATTCACAAATATTTGAGATTTTTCAAAAAACTTTAGAGCAAAAATAGCAACTTCAGACTTGCACTGCCCTTCTTCTGTGAACAATACTAACAATTTTCCCTATTGTGCACCCATATAGGAGGTTCAAGATTCACTTTAATACCTTATGTGCATTCAAGGCCTTGGAAGCTCTGTTTTCCTGAAAAAATGGGTTAAAAACAAGTGACTTGAATAAGTTAGATGAGACACAATGTACTGCACAATAGTTCAGTTGTATGCACTGAAATTATGGCAGACCTTTTTATTTATGACTGATTTCAAGCATGTGACAATACTGTAATGGAAACCTGCAAACTCAGATTTTGCTTTACCTTGCTCCCTTCTGCCTGTCTCTCCCTGCTCCACACAAATACACAACACACCTTGTGTGATTCTGAAATGAGAACATTATTACAGCTCCCTTTTTAGCCCAGCCTTCTTTTGGTGTGGTTATTACCAACACTCCAGAGCAGTGCCGCTTGAGCAACTTAAAGTGATTTCAGAAAAGTCTGCAATGCCAAGTCTAGACTTCATTCATATCAGCCTAATTTTGAGCGGTTCCGGTTTCCATGTAGTTGATAGAATTTCTATTGATATGCGATGAGATGCAATTGGCTAGTTTTACATTATATTTTACACTTATGAACACTGGTATTAAGAAATCTCCAAAGCCCCAAAATGCTTTTATCCTTTTAAGTAGTTTCCCAGAAGGTGTTGTACCTCTGAATAACAACTGTATCCCTTTAATGCCAACTTAAAAGTGAAGCATGAACAACAATAGAGCCTTTTCAGGACAGCAGTATGATATCAGTAATGGCAAGAACATGAGAAAATACAGTTCTCACATGAAATTCACCTTGGCCTAGGGCTGTGTTTCTCCACCCAGTGGGTGTGACTGACAGGCAAGCATTGAAGAGGGCCCACTAGTAAGGCACACATTACACTTGTAAAAAATAAACAAAGAAGAACAAAACAAACCAAAAGGAAAAAAAAAAAAAAAGAGAGAAAAGGGCAGTCATCCCAGGACACAGCACAGTTAAATCTGCTGGACAGCAGTCCTCCCAGATTGCTTCTCCCCCTGCCCCCACCTCTGCAGAAGTGTGAAGCTGCCCCATAGCAATAAACACTTTTCATGTGATGCTATTCTGTTCAACGGCCCACATTCACTTCCATGTGTAGAAGGAGAACTCTGGTGTGTGACATGCCTGCAGTAGAGCAGTGCAACATCAGGGTTGGGAAGAGAAGCACTCCGCCAGCAGCAGAGCAATCTCCAGGAACTAAGCATAGACCAGCACACTGGCCAATTTTTCTAAAGTGATTCTGGCATTAGTCTTCCTACATACACAATCGCTAAAATTAAATCTGTGTAACAACATTAAAGCACATTCCATATCAAGTCGGTTTGTCTGCTCTAAGTCTAAAGCCCTGTGTCCCCCCAGGAAACACTAGCAATACTGTATGGACCCTTTCTTCTATTTTAATCAAATGAACAATGAAATCACTTCCATACACATAGCTATTGATAACAACATGATGTAAGCGTTCAGGAGATGGAAACAGCTCATGAAGACAGACAGCCATGACAGTAAGAATAGAACTAGAGTATTATAAAAAGTTTAGTTTAGAGGTTATCACAGTTTGTTAGATAGAATGTGACTGTATATAGGAGACAGCCCAGAAAACACCTGGAAAGCCCAGAAACTCTAGGAAGACTGTTAAGCTTGCAAATCTACAGTGTTCTTCATACACCACTTGGCTCGGTTACAGCAAGTGCAGGTATCTCTGCACGGATCTCACCTACACCATTTCAAACAACACACCATAGCCTAATATTAAGTTCATGCAGAATACAGGCAATCAGATGAGGATCTCTCAGCAAAGGCATACGTCAACACCAAAAGGAGAGCTGCCTTCCCAAAAGTATTAGCATAAGTCTATTTTAATAAGCAGCAGATGGAAAAAAATGTAATCAGCATGTTGCAGCATTACAAAAAAAAACAAAACAAAAAAAAAACAAAACAAAAAAAAAACCTAGACTAAACACACATAAAACATTTCACAGGTCAAAAAATAACAGTTATTAAGTTATAAGACATGAAAAAAGAAGTACACTGATTATAGGGCGGAAAAAGGTAAATTCTCTGGACTGTATCTTTCCACGAGATTAGTAGGGTAGAGTGACAGAAAACTGACATATTTTTGCACATGTGGAGCTTTCCACAAGCAATATTTGACCCTAGAAAAAGCACAGTTACCCCACTAAAGACACTGGCAGCTCCATTTACCCAAGATCTAGGTCTACAATTAAGTTAGGCATACTATATCCTTAAAGATGTACTGTATTGTTAAATGGTTAAAGATTTACTCTAAGATAAGATACTTGCAACCACCTGTATGAACACCTTCTTTTCGCCATCTTCTCTTTGCATTGCGTCTCTACCTTCCTTGTGCCACCACCATATGCCTCAGAATATTCTTCAACCCTGCAATTTTTGCAGTGTCCAGGAAAACATTTTTAGTTAGACAAAGTAAAACCACTAAGAGTTGTACAGATGTCTTGCTCATATGAACGAGAGACAATCCAATACTGTTTATTATGAAAGGCCTATTGCTGAAGGTGTCCTTGTGTTTTATTTTGCTTCTTGACATCACTTTAAAGAAACACCTTCTCTTTAAGGGTATGTAGAGTAGGGGTGAGGCTGAGAGGATGATGAGTAAAGTGTGCAGTTTCCTTTGAAGACTGACTGAAATAGTAAGCTGTGCTTTGCAATCTGGGCTTTGGTGAATCATCTGAACAAAAGGCTTACCCTACGATAATGCAATTTTAAAACTCATGATCAACAGCCACTCAGCATTTAAAGCTACTTAATGTTTCATTTAAAACTTGGAGGTTAAACCAATAGACAAATACCATTATCATGGTAAGAAACCGTACAGGAATAGAAGTGGTAGATATGTTTTTCTACTTCTGTCTCACAAGGTGAGAGAAGAGGCTGAACCACAATCAGGAAAATGATTTTTTTCTGGAGAAAATATAATAAAACCATACAGCTCAGGAGTTTTCAGATTTATGTTGATGAAGTTTAGCTTCTGTAAAGCTACCTACATATTGTTAGACTTTTCCAATTATAAATATTACAGAAAGTCTACCTTTTTAGTGGTTACAACAGGGTTACAGATATTAATGTAGCTGCAGATCCAACTGCGGAGATCTGTAGTACTAAATTCCAAAGGAACTTGACTCCTGAATATAGTAAAACAGCAAGAGTAAGCAAAATCAAGTTGGGTGAGGAAGGGGAGAGACATAAATTCACAAATCCAAAAGGTTATTATATATCTTTAGCACTTGTAATTCCATAAGAGGAATTTTAAGAAAGGCTCAGTGCTCCCTGCCTCCATGAGCACTTTGCAGAACTATAATCTCTATACTCTTCTGCAAAAATTTCTCTGTATGCCTATCTCAGCTATGTGGTGTGTACTTTCGACTTACCCAAATACAGAAGAATAGAAGAGAAATACTAATGTTGGCATAGGTGATTTCAAGCCTTAGTTGTTTGACCTTTTTGTATAAGCTTTTGGCATCTGTGACTTGGCAGGCAGAATGCAGGCCAAGGCAGAACAAAGAGGAAGACAGGAAGCAGAAAGCTGGCCATGTCTCCTTGGCAGTCAGCATTGCAACAGGGTGAAAAACCACGCTGTTGCCAAACCAGAAACAGTGGGGGAAGCCCAGATAGTTGGCAAGTCACATACGGCTGTATTGTACATCCTAAACACTAAATGCTTGATAAACTGAAGTGTTATACCAGAGCCTAATCTACTTAACCTCTCTTCTGCTCTACAGGGGAATACTTCATTTGCCCTTGTTTATGCGTTTTCTAAGGAACTGACATAGCATTGTTACTATCCTCTATGGGCTGGCAGGGTAAAATCTTGCTGCCACTGTATGAGCATGAGCTTTCAGCATCTTTCTAAAGAATTCACTAAGACACCGCTAGAGAATGGAATCCCCTCCACACATGTCCCTGTTTTGCCTGCAACCCCTGCTCCTGAGGATCCAAGTTTTCCAGCACCCTCAGGATGAATTGGCACAGATTGTCAATTGTGGCAAACTGCATTTACCATTTTGAAAATAGTTTTTTAATTTTTGCCACATCAGCTGAGCAGTATTATTTCACATCCAGCATTTGCCTGAACATTATGCAAACTTTCAACCTCAAACCTAGGCTGAGAAAATGGCTTTGGTTTTGCATACTCCCAAACACCTGAACAAAGGGAGGTTATTTTGGGCTTTTCTGTGGGTACAGTTCCTACCCTGGGCACAGAACTGGGTAGGTCACTTCCAGCCCTGTGGTCTGCAGATTGCTGCAGGCTGTTGCAACCTGGGGCAGTGCAGCAGTGATGCTCATTGCCTCAAAGGAAGAGGTGGGAACATTGCCAATGCGTACAGGGGGAGGAATACTATAGATGTTTCCTGCGTTGGTTAGTCAAGGTTTCTTGCACTTACAGTGGATCACAAATTTCAAAGGGGACATGGCATAGTGTGGCACATGTTGCTCTGCTACCCAGGAAGGTCTGGCTCCCTGCTAGACCTGGAACTTTTCTCCCACGTAGGAGAGCCTCAGCAGCTGTACAGGCACTCTGCTCTCCCAGAGTGGTACAAAATCACCTCGTGCAGCCCTATCTGTTTAGGAGGCTTTTCTTTTTCACAGAGAAAAAAACAAAAGGGCTATTTTCTCCCCAAATATCACTCATGGTTCGGTAAAGCCTTGGAAAGGGAGGCAATGGGAAGGATTGCATTTATACAGATCTTTATTTAGCAATAATCCATTAAGGTACTGTTGTCAAAGAAGACTGATAAAAAAATGTCTTTGTAGGTGCAGAATGTATTTCTCACTGCCTTTCAGATCTTTCATTCCTGTGGCCAGGCTCTTACTGGCTCTTACAGGCTCTTACTATCTTTTAACACCAATGAATTACAAAGCATAATTTTTTAAAATGTTGATTCTGCCTTTGGACCATGACCAGCATTCTCCCAGACTCTCATGGCCAAATGAAGGAGAAAACAGAGATACTACTAATCACAGTCTTTTGCCACCGAAGTGAATTATTATTGTTCACAAAAAGGCCAAAATCTATTTAAAAGTTTCATGCTACTCCCAAAAGCAGTCTGTTCTGTACTGTAATTACATTCTGATAACAGCAAGAATGCTGAACAACTGTGTTCCATAATAAAGAGCACTTGAGAAAAACAAATAATTCCAATTTATAAGCAAAATCGATTGATTGATTGATTAATAGAAAGTAAGATGATTATAAATTTAAATCCATAATCACTTCCTATGATAGGAGTGTAAGAAAATGTCTTGTGATCATGCAGGACAAGAACTTATTCTGGATTCCTGCAGTAATCAATTGTGTGGGATCCCATACCTAAACTATATTCCCCTCCTCACAGCTAATCTTTATAGCTCAAGAGGTTGAAGAGATAGAATTATCCTTAAGACTAGGTCCTAGTTTATGCCATTAGTGTTTAGTGTCTGCTTTTGTTGACCTTCTTCAATTAGTTTTTTAATATATCTATGCTGTTATGCCTTAGTACTTACTAAATTAATCACATTTATATGATGTCTACTATAAACTAGTAAATTCACTGTTTTAAAAAATGCATTTAAAATTAGTTCAGTTCAATGAAAAGGGAAAAGGCAAATCAGTTGGAAGAAGCTCTTGTTCTTCTGATGGCCTTTCACTCACATTTACAACCAAACTTTCTGGAACCCATTAAAAAATTATGTAGTTAATTTCATGGAGTTGTTTTTGGCCATAAGACACCCATTTAAAATTTTTCTGGTAAACGATGCCCTCAGTCTCATCACTTTTGTTTCTACTTACATACCTTCCCTTCCCTCATTTGAAGTTTAAAGCAAAAATACTTCAACCAGTCCCCAACAAGTTTCTACACGTTAGCTGTAAAGGCAGTTTGCTGTCTTTAACTAGTCATCCCACTGCCTAACACCACCATGTCCTGGCCCCACACACAGGGAAACCAAAGTTGAATGCTCTGTGGGGCAGAGACTATCATTGAGACTACTGTGGGACTATCAAAAGCCTTTATTGTGCTGCTGCTACTGCATAATTATCAGCAATAAGTGGCTTGGCCTGAAAATACAGATGTCAAAATTAAAGTAGACAAGACAGCTTCTTCTTGGCTGCCCATCCAAGTTTCATAACTAAAGTCTCAACATACTTTCAAAAAAAAGACAACCAACAAACAATCGGTCCTATTCCTCGGTTTGTCCAAACTGAAGGAATCCTTTGAATTCTGAAGTCTGGTACCCCTAGAGAACATGCTAATCTGATTCTGTGACTGTGTTGCCTAGCTCCTGAATACAGAGCCTACCAGACCAGGGACAGCCCCTCTGACATGGTCTGGTCCCAGACAGAACTTGGGAGGGACTGTGAGGAAGGACTCCACCTTTTGGCCTTTCAAAGTCACACTTTTCAGTCCTGCAAAATGCAAAAGTTATTAGAGAGAGTTACTTTAATTTATTTGATAGTCAGTGAAAAGATTTTATCTAATATGCCTTTTTATATTATAAAACATTTACCAATTTCACAAAGCCAACTAACTCATCTCATTATAAAATACTGCAACCTCCAGCATTCTGGAGTTTTCAGGAAAGGCTCTTTGGCTGCTTTTGCCATCTAAGGCTGAATAATGCTTGTGATTGGAAATTATTTTTCTTTTACTCTATGAGTACAATTACTGCAGCTATCACACAATTATTGCAATTACAGTTGTAAAGACTGCTGTTCAGAGCTATTCTCTGTAGCACCATTTTGCAACACCAGGAACATTTGTCTTTTCTAATGATCACCACCAGCACAAATGTCCTTTTGTAGCTCTGAAAGTGATTTCATTTCTTTCTATTAATATCCTGTTACTTGATTTGGGAAAAAGCTAAGGAGAGAGGCCCCAATTAATATATACTTTTAAAGCAAAGGCTTTTAGTGAAGCCAGAGCTAAGGCATTTTAAAACAGGAATTGACACTTCCCTTTACAGCAGCCTAACATTTTCAATGTGCCTTGCTAAATGGATAGAAAGCCCCCAAAATACTTCAAATCTGTGTTTCATAAACTGTACTCTAAGAGAAGCAGCAATAAAGTTTATTGCAGACCTAAAGTATCTGCATAAACCCGGTTAATTGAAAAGTGGGTGGAGAGGGCTGCCAAATTAAATGTTTACATTAGCACAGCTGTATTGTAAAAACATTCTGCCCCCTGTGCTTTGTAATTATAAGATATTTCTGGACTGTGTATCTCTGCAAAGTTTATCTCTACTGCCAAGAGTGTTTTGGCACAGAGTGTCTGCAATTTTTGGCAGCCAGAGAGCTCTCAGCACAGGCAGTATCTAAAATGGCTGCCAAACAGTTATCCCGAAATGTCGTCGATCTAGTGTCGTTCTGCATGAAGGGCAAAAGCCAAAACTGGTTCTAAAATCATCAGATTGTTTAACTGAGGCAAAGAGCTGGTTTTCCAGACAAGAGTGGGACCTGGCATCACCGGTCAGTCACACCAGGCTCACCAGTGCACTGTGCACAGCAGTGGGCTAGAAGACACGCTGACTCCTCCACACATCCCATCACTGGGGAAAAAAGGGGGGAAGGAGGGGTTTCTTGAAGGGAAGCTTACTTTATTGTTTTAAATTATGCACAAATCATCATATGCTTCCCCTGTGCCAGGAGCACACACGCTGGGACATTTGCAAAGCATAGCTACTCTGTGCTCAGGCACAAGGCACCAGCAAAGCCCCAGACGCTTTAATCCTCCTTCACACTAATTGCATTTGCCAACTTTTAAAGAAAATCCCTGTCTTTCCCAAGCAACCAGCAAAACGTACAAACTCCTTCCAAACATCTCAAGCCTTTGCTGTGACAGTCTCTATTTTATTTGAGGTGGACCTCCTCATCAAGATATGCCACCCTCGGGCAGAATTAGAAAACCTTACCTATTCTGTCCCAGGCCTGTATAATATACAGAAGAGTGTTCTTCCAATGTGTCCAATGTCAAGACAAATGTAAATTGAGAGATTCCTTAGGCCTTGTACTGTGCTTTGACCATAACTGTGCACAACCAAACCACAGGCATTTCACTGCTTTCGTGTCACTTGCTGGGCAGTTTCACGAGATTCTGGTGGTTTGGATAATGACAGCTAACATTTAAGTGCATCCTGACATTTTCACTGAATTTTCTTTATAAAATAAAACTCTACAGGCACTTTAGCATCACTTGGAATAAAAAAATAAAATAGTAAGTGTCCACACCAGAAAAAAATATTCCGTTAGTAGAAGAATCACAACCTTACAGACACTAAGTGAATGCAAAGCTTCTCTTGTGGGTGCTGCCCCTATCTATTTACGGTCCTAAGCCCCCCTATCAGCTATCATTATACAATAACATCTGAATAGGAGCTTTTTGTAAAAATGCTAGTCAACTGATCCATGAAATGCTTATTGCCCATGGGCACATTGCATCAGAAGACTTTGTACCAACCCCAGTCAATTATCCAAATAACTACATTTCATTTCTAATCCTTTCTACTCTATTGAGAAATTTTTGTGCCACTAGATAGAGAGGACATTCACTTTGATAGTTATGTCCACTCAACATGTTTCTGAATTAAGTGACTTTCACCTCTGTTTAATTAGTAATCAGGGTTGAAGTCACACAGCTGTGTAACACTGATGTCCTTGTAAGGTTCCAAAGAGCATCTCTTCTATTAATATTTAATAAGTGTATCTCTAAACTGCTCTGTACCAAAAAAAAAAAAAAA